>UESW01004185.1:847361-857938 GCA_900491605.1 Calamus simplicifolius
CACTCTCTCTCTCCGCCCCAGCGCTCGATTCACATCGATCCCTCGCAGCAGTGGTCCCTCTGTTTCTCTTCTCTGCAACCCAAAACCGACTCTTTAGATTCCATGCAGAAAACTTCGAGATCCGCTATTCTCACTCATTAAAATCGTTAGAACAACTCCAGGCGGTTGGACTTACCTGAGGGGATGAGGAGATCGCTCCATTGGGTCTTGTGCAGAAGAAACAACGGCGGCGGTGGAGACGGCAACGAAGAGGAAGAAGAAGGCATGAGATTGAGCTGGAGAGGGAACGTCCGCTGTGGGGGTGGCCGGAGGTTAAGATGGGAAGAAGCAGAGAAGCCAAAGGTGGGAAGGAAAGATTTTAGATCTCGGATAGAGAGAGAGTCAGGAGCGGGAGGGAGTTGCGCCAAATTTTTTGGCATGAAAATTGAAATAGAAGTTCAATTCCGCGGCTTGGAAGAAAAGAAAATACGACGACGCTTTTTAGCGTCGGCATCGTATTTAAAAAAATTAAGATACCGATGCTAAAAAGCGTCGGTATTCGTTAAAAAATTTTAATTTTTTTATTAATTTTTTTAATTAAATTTAACGACGCTTTAAAGCGTCGTTAAGTTTTCGACGCTTATAAGCGTCGTTAACTACCGATGCTTTTTATTAGCATCGGCAGATTTCGGATTTTCCTGATGCTTCCCATAGCGTCGGGAAAAAAGAGTTGTTATTCTTGTTTTTTTTTGTAGTGAGCACTGCAGCTCCCTATAAAGCCATTAGATTAGAAGATATAGCTACCAGGGAGCTTGGCTCATAGCCGTGCACCCTAAAGCGATAGATGCATGTATGACCTGAACTACCATGGTTGGAGGTGAAGTCTAGTCGCACCTTGTTGACCACCACACCCAACTTATGAGCTGTCTCAATGTTGAAGGTCTGCACATTGCTCTTCTCCAAGTCATAAGAGAACTCACTCAAGTGGTACACCTTGGCTTGGCTAGATGGGTCATCATCATCATCATCTGATTCAAACCAAGCAGAGACCCGACAATCCTTGGGGGCACTGCTCTTGTCATAAGCCACGCTCTGCGCACATACCACATAAAAAAAAGGCATCAATGATAATTAGGCATTATATGAATTAATAGGAAAGAAATAGTTAAAAGAAACAAGCGCTAAGTTCCAAATGCCTCGAAATATAGCTATAAAGAAAAAATGAAAAGAACAATTGGAGTAAAAACATACCTTAGATACATGCTCCAGTGTGACAGCCTCAGGTATAATCCCTGTTCTGAGCTTAATCTCAACAAACCCACTACTTCCTTGCAGGGGAAAACATTGGCAAGGCTCCCCATAACTTGGCTCCAGTATTTTGTGAGCACTAGGGTGAACTCCATTTCCAATTATAAAAGCACGAAGCCAACTGTTCACCTCCTGAAAACCATGAGGCTCTGAATGACTGACCACCCTGGCCCCACCAGAAGCTAAAGCATAATCAACCCTTCCAAGTCCATCAGCTGCCTGCCTTTCAATCTCTTTCTTAACAAGATCCCTAGCAAAAGACATAATTTGGTCCAAATGAACATCACTATCACTACCATCTAGTTTTCTAGCAAGCTCATCCTAAAATATTTTAAATTCTTTCTTTGAAAGCAGACCCATGTCCTTGAATTCAGTCAAAGACTTGTCTAAACCATCAGTCTTAACTTCCAACTTCTTCAACTCCTTCTCCAACATTGCTACTTTCTCTTCAATTTGCTTTCTAAGTTCTCTTGCTTGGGATCCTTCAGTCTTAACTTCCAACTTCTTCAACTCCTTCTCCAACATTGCTACTTTCTCTTCAATTTGCTTTCTATGTTCCCTTGCTTGCGATCCATCAGTCTTAACTTCCAACTTTTCAACTCCTTCTCCAACATTGCTACTTTCTCTTCAATTTGCTTTCTAAGTTCCCTTGCTTGGGATTCATAGTCTTAACTTCCAACTTCTTCAACTCCTCCAACATTGCTACTTTCTCTTCAAATTGCTTTCTAAGTTCCCTTGCCATGATCCCAAGCTCATTTCCAATTTTTCGATCTACGGCTTCTACCTGAACTTGCAACATGTTAGCTATTTTCTTTAAAGATGCCTCAATTTCAGAAACCCGACCCTCATAATCCAAAGCAAGAAATGGTGAGTTAGTATTGTCTCCAATCCTACCAGCCAATCTCCAAACTGTCTATCCCAGCCATAAAAGAGCTACTAAAAGCAGACAAATCTTGGTTAGAATACTAAGAACAGTTTGCCACTTTGCTTTTCGCCACTTTGGAATAGCTCTTTTATGCCGTGACAAGTTTTTAGATCTCTCAACAACATTTCTTCCCTATTTGTATGGCTTGGATCCTTTTCATTAACAATCATCTTATCCTCATTAACTCCTCCTTCAGTAAGCACATAAAGCCTTGATTTCTTCTCTACAACTTCCACCGTTCTTCTCCTAGCATTTGGCTTTGAGTTTGAATCCAAGGTCAAAGATGCATTATTATTGGCAAGATTTGCTTCCATTGCAGCAATGGTGGAAGCAGACACAAGAAGTAATCTAAGAAAGATGGAAATAATAAATAAAGATTTTGAGAAAAAAAAGATTGAATATCTCTCATAGCTAAAGCTAAAGAAGCAATGAATTAAATTGAAGGAAAAAAAGAAATAACTAATAACAGATTCAATTGTCCGTAAAACTAAAATATATACATTTCCTAAGAAAAACAAATTTGCAATAAAAACTCTTTTAAAAAAAGATCAATCAACCAACAAACAAAATGTTAAGCTATAAAATCTGCAAATAAAACCAAAAAACTAAAAAAATGGCTCAATAAATATTTCTTTAAATTTGTTTACGATATGGATCCAACTTTTCATCATTAAAACGATGTGTTAATGTCCAAAGAATTGAAGGAATCCGATGGTGGCCACCAAAACTCAGCGATGCATCTTTTCCTAATTTTTTATCTTTTTTTCAACCATTATCTAAGTGCATCTTAGAGAGGTACATTATTGCTATACATACATAATAAACATATCACATAGTTAACTAATAAATTAAAGAAACTTGATATAATAAACTAAATGTTTATTTCTTTAAAAAATTTATATGATGCAAATATAAATAATCAACAAAGAGATAGAGAAAAAAATCTCATCAGATCCTTAACATCACCGCAAATGACTACATTAAAAGCACTGATAATAATTTTTTTTTAAGATTTTAAAAGAACCCTCCTTAAAAAAAGCTACTAATAATAAAATTCTTTCTCAAGATTCTAAAACAATCCTTCTTAAAAAAAGGACGATAACACAACAAAATGGATTGATTCAAAAAAAAAAAAAAACCCATGTCAATTAATAAAACCAATGGAGCATAACAATTAAAGGACACATATGGAGCATAACAATTAAAGGACAAATATGCTTGACTACTTGATAAAATCTAAATTATAATGTTATCTACAACCCCAAAAAAAATAGAATTCGATCAACCGCATACAGAAGTAATTAACAATAACCAGCTTATAGAACAAGTTCATCAACAACCAAAATTTTTCAAAGGCTGGTTATTAAATATTTCTTTTAAAATCTACTTTCGAGATGATTTTTCTTTTTATTAACCAGCCTTATCAACTGCCGGGAGAGGTCACCGAAAAAAAAAAATGGTGCAGGGCCACTTCGGTAAAACCGGCAAAGCGAGGGGGTTCATTCCGGCCAAGTCACCGGGCTTCGCCACGCGACCGACCCCAGGTGCAGTTCTTCCGTTCTTTCACCAAAAGAGCCACAAATATCTCCAAGAATCCCTTCTTGCCCTTTCTCCTTCATTTTTTTTTTAAATCTTAAAATAAGGCAAAGGAGAACTTTTTTTGAAAAAGAGAAGAAGAAGAAGGAAAGCAGAGCACTAGAGCTCCCTTTCATCTCAATCGATCAACCTTTGAAACTGTTGTTGCGATAAAAATAAAAACACAAAGATGGGGAGGTGGAAGTAAATTACTAATTGGGATCCACCATTAGTACATAAAAAAAAGCGATCTCGGCGTACCGATAAGTAAAGACCGATCGCAGGCTCCGCGTGGTCGCCGAGGAGATCAAGCGCCAAGGCTCCGCTTGATCTCGGCGTACGGGTGTGAAGACCGATCGAAGGCTCCGCGTGGTCGCCGAGGAGATCAAGCGAGAGCGGTTTGGATTTCTTTTGCGAGGGGAAGGAAGAATTTACAGAAGGGGGCCGCCGATTCCTTCGTTTTCGAGTTCTAAAGGGATTGCGTTTTCCTTTTTTATAAGAGGGATGCCAACGCGTGCGAACTCAATTACTGCATTAATTTATGGTATATAATTAATATATATTTATATATAATAATATAAATATGCAAAAAAAAAAAAAAGCTTGTTCGCATTCAACATAGAAGCGTAGTGACCTTCCCTTCTTATTTTATTAAATGCCTCTTAACCTTCATAAATTTTTTTTTTCTTGTTCTTTATGGAAGCCCGAGTATGCTGGTTAAGGAATACTTATTAATAAAACCCTTATTTAGAAATAAGGTTTAAATCTTGTGGGATATCAATCTCCTTATTTTAGGTTTCAATCTCTTTTATCAAAAACAAAAAAAATAAAAAAAGAAAGAAAGAAGAAAGAAGAAAATTAAATGCTCGAAGGATAATAGGATTCCTATTTTTTTAATAAAGGGAGAAGATAAAGATGAGTTTATACATCAAAATTTTAAATATTACTTGAAACTATTTACGTGACCATAAAGTCTTCTATGCATGCACCCATCTTGCACATGCCCTTGAAACTATTTACGTGACCATAAAGTCTTCTATGCATGCACCCATTGCACATGCCCTTAGAGTGATGAATCAATTATGGCTTGTTCCTTCCTATAAATGTAAATGCTCCAATAAGCTTTCCTTTTAATTATTTTAAAGATATCTTTTTCTCATATTAATATTGGGAGGGTCGCCTCTCAAGCACCGAAGTAGTAGTTAGCCGCTAAGGGGGTGCCACGGATCTATTCGTGGCTATAAATTAGGATCTTCACACAATCTTTAAGGGTCTCGCACTCTTGGCAAGAATCTAGACAAGCAACAATAACAAAATATTAATCTAAAATTATTAATTATTTTTTCATCTTATTTGATTTAAAATTATACTTTAATTACAACTGTTGGGGGGTAAAATCGTCATTGCATTGATATCCATGCGAGGCGGCTAAGGCTGACCTCCTCCCGCCGTCTCCCTCTGGGCTTCCCTAGCTCGGCCTCTTTTGGGCTTCCGTAGCTCGGCCTCTTCCGGGCTTCCGTGGCTCGGCCCTTTCCGGGCTTCCGTGGCTCGGCCCTCTTCCGGGCTTCCGTGGCTCGGCCCTTTCTGGGCTTCCGTGGCTCGGCCCTCTTCCGGGCTTTCGTGGCTCGGCCTCTTCCGGGCTTCCCTAGCTCGGCCTCTTTCGGGCTTCCCTGGCTCGGCCTCTTCCGGGCTTCCCTAGCTCGGCCTCTTCCGGGCTTCCCTAGCTCGGCCCCTTCCGGGCTTCCCTAGCTCGGCCTCTTCCGGGCTTCCCTAGCTCGGCCTCTTCTGGGCTTCCCTAGCTCGGCCCCTTCCGGGCTTCCGTAGCTCGCTTCTACCTAGCGATCCATGCCCTGACGTCACCTCCGCGGAACCTGACGCGGGAGAGCTAAAGCTTACCCGAGCAGCACCTTAGGCAAGGAATCATGTTGAGACGTGGCCTAAGACCTATTGTAACCGCCCCAGGTCTACTCACCCAGATCCCAAGACATCAAGGAGCTCTCCCAGCCGTCGATCCCTTAACAAACAAGGCGTGGATTCTAACGGCCCCACAATGGCCTGATTCTGTCTACCCCCGTATCGTAACAACCCCAGAACCTTCCAGAAGATGCTCAAGTCCCCAGGTGACAGTCTATAAATATTAGATTGGCAGATTCCCTCAGGTACGCGACTCTTGATGCACAAAAACTCTAGAATCACTCCTCTCTTCCGGCAGCTCGTCGGTGCTCTGCCCCTCCTAGAGTTTCCGATTGGCCGCCCCCTGGAGAGGTCTCCCGGAGAGATCCACCTCCCCATTGTCTGGTTGATCGCCGATTCCTTCCTCACTGACTTGAGCGTCAGAGGGCCTTCCGCGGAGGACCACCCCCAGCGTCCCTCCGCGTGTGGGCTTCCTGTTTTGCAGGTCCGCCGCACCCCTCTCCCTGGAGATCGACCGCGCCCGAGTCGGAGGAACGGATCCCGGCGGCAACAGATTGGCGCTAGTGGAAGGGTCTCAAGTCCCATTAAAACTTGAAAAAGGAGACAAGGATCTCAGTCCGGAGAAGAACCTCTCTGATGGCCAACCGGAAGAGAGCAACCTCCGATGCCCAAGATCAGGTCGCCTCCCAGAGGCCTGATCCGACTGGCGCCACAGCGCCAAACCCCTACCTGTCGAGACTCCATCGCCGCCTGCCATTCCGGTGACCCAGGACCAGTTTGCTACGCTGGTCCAGCAAGTCCAGGCTCTTACCCACCTGGTCCAGGAGCGCCTTGCAGCTCGTCCTGCTTCGCATCCTCAGAGGGAGGCGGCGATTTCTTCTTCGCCGGCGACCTCCTCCTCTGATCCGTATGAATCGTGGACCCCCCACATCGCCCCAGGGGGAACAAACCAATCCCGCGAAGCGGTCATGATCGAGATCCTCTCAGATCTTGGCGAACTCGCTCCCTCTCTCCGACGATGTCTCACCATGATTCGACGCCATCCTTGCGGTTCTCCCGCCCAGCTGCTCCTCTCGCCGGCGAGGAGGAGATCCACCGCTAGATCCAGGAGATGCGCCAGGAGCTGGACGCCACCAAGCAAACCCATCTGCCCCAGCCCAAGGCGGAGCTGGGTATCCCTTTCTCTAAGGGGATCATGGAGGAAGTGATTCCCTCCCATGTTAAGCTGCCAGCCGTCGAACCCTACCACGGCTCCACTGATCCGGATGACCATCTCAGTAGCTTCCGGTCGATAATGATGTTCCATGGAGCATCCGATGCGGTTCTCTACCGCGCCTTTCCATCCACCCTCAGGGGATCCGCACGAACCTGGTTCAACGCCCTGAAGCCAGGTTCCATCAATTCATTTGACGAGCTGAGTCGCCTTTTCATTGGCCAGTTCGTCAGCAGCCGCCGCCACCGGCGGAGATCTGACTCGCTCTCCGAAGTCAACAAAGAGAGGGGGAGTCTTTGAAATTATCTTGGCCGTTTCAACAAGGCCATGTTAGAGGTGGACCACCTTAATCATGAGGTGGCAATGTCCGCCCTAGCGGGGGGAGTTTCGAAGGAGAGTGACTTCTACCTGGCAATGGAGGTCAGCTACCCCCCATGTCTCTCTGATATGATGGCCCTTGCGGATAAGTACGCTAGGGTCGAGGATTCGCGGAGAGTCGCCCGCGCTGAGCAGGCAAGGAAGAAGCAGGAGCCCAAAGCCCCTGACAGACACCGTCCCATCCGTTGACCAAGTCCGCCTCGCCACCAAAGAGTCCCTCCGTTGCCGCCGAGGAATCGCTCCCGGAGTCCCCCCAGGCGATTTGATCGCTACACTCCGTTGACTATGCCCGAGCACAAATCCTCATGGAGATAGAGCGCCAGCTTCCCCGACCAGTACCTCTCCGAGGGAACCCGACCGGAGAGACCCTGCCAAGTACTGCCGCTACCATAGGGAGCCCGGTCATGACACTGAGGAGTGCTGGCAGCTGAAGAACGAAATCGAGAGACTGATCCGGCGGGGACGGCTAGACCAATTCAGAAGGGCGCCCGAGCCGCAGCAACAAGGAGGTGACCGCCAGCCCGAGCTCCCACAACTCCCTCCTCCACCAAATCCGCCTGTGGTTGGCCGTATCAACATGATAGAGGAGGCCGGCGGATCGAGCTCCAGGGACGGCGGTGATGCACCGGTGCCGAAGAAGGCACGCGCAGGCGAACTTTCCTTTTCTGATGATGATCTTCTTGGGATACAGCTCCCCCACGATGACGCACTTATTGTATCCCTTAACTTGAACAATTATGATGTAAGCCGAATCCTCGTCGATAGTGGAAGCTCGGTAAACGTTTTGTACCTCGGTGTGTTTGCCAGGATGAAATTGCTCATGGAAAACCTTCAGCCATAGATTCCACCCTGATGGGATTCACCGGCGACGTCATCATCTCGGAAGGAATCGTCTCCTGACGGTCCGCGCGGGAACCTGGCCCCTCGTGACCATTATACAGACCAATTTCCTAGTGACCGACCTCAGGTCCCCATACAACGCCATATTCGGCAGGCCCGACTTGATGTCCCTCAAGGCGGTTGTCTCTATCCCGCATCTATCTATGAAGTTCCCCACCGAACAAGGGGTTGGAGTGGTTCGGGGAAGTCAAGCCATGGCTCGGCAATGTTTCGTTACGAGCCTTCAGTCTAGGATGCCCGAAGTTGACGGGCTAGACGCTCGCGAAGACTTCGCCGAACAACGAGGAGAACCGGCAGAATAACTGGAGGAGATACCCTTGGACGAAGCTCGGCCCGACCGAACCATAAGGATCGGGTCGCTACTCGAAGGAGAGCCTCGTCGCGAGCTGATCAGATTCCTCCAAAGCAATGCAGACATCTTCGCCTGGACCGCCTCCGACATGCCAGGGATTAACCCCGAGGTCCTCATCCATCGTCTCAATGTGAACGAGATGCACAGGCCTGTTAAGCAGAAGAAGAGAAGCTTCACCCAGAACGGCAAAAAGCCATTGAAGAGGAGGTCGACAAACTCATCAAAGCCAATTTTGTCCGAGAGTGAATTACCCAAGTTGGTTGTCAAATGTCGTCATGGTGAAAAAGTCGAATGGCAAATGGAGGATCTGCATCGACTTCACCGACCTCAACAAGGCATGCCCGAAGGATAGCTTCCCCCTTCCTCGGATCGACCAGCTCGTGGACGCCACCTCAGGCAACCAATGCTGTCATTCATAGATGCCTATTCAGGCTACAATCAGATCCGGATGGCCCCCGAAGATGAAGAAAAGACCGCCTTCATAACCGACCAAGGTACCTATTGTTATCGTGTTATGCCTTTTGGTCTTAAAAATGCAGGGGCGACCTACCAGCGGCTGGCCAACAAAGTGTTCAAGAGCAAATCGGCCAGAACATGGAGGTGTACGTGGATGACATGCTAGTCAAAAGCAAGGAGGCATCACAGCATATTGAGGACCTCGCGGAGAGCTTTGCCACGCTGCGCAAATATGGAATGAAGCTCAACCCAACCAAGTGTGCCTTCGGCGTCAATTCTGGGAAATTCCTCGGCTTCATGGTCTCCCAGCGGGGCATCGAGGCTAACCCTCAGAAGATTCAAGCTCTCCAACGAATGGCACCCCTAGCGTCTATTAAGGAGGTCCAGCGCTTAACCGGGAGGATAGCGGCCCTCAACCGCTTTGTGGCTCGGTCAGCCGAGAGATGCCTCCCCTTCTTCAAAACTCTCCGATCGGCCAAAAATTTTCGGTGGACTCCTGAGTGCCAGAAATCATTTCAAGATCTCAAGAAGTACCTCGGCTCGCCTCCGCTTCTCAGTAGTCCGATCCCGGGGAGACTCTATTCCTGTACCTGACTGTTTCGGAGGGTGCGGTCTGCTCGGTGCTGATCAAGAAGAAGGCAAGATCCAGAGGCCGATCTACTATGTGAGTAGGCTGCTCCGCGATGCGGAGATAAGGTACACTAGGATTGAGAAAATGGTGCTGGCTTTGATCACCTCAGTCCGGAAGCTATGGCCTTATTTTCAAGCACATTCAGTGACGGTCCTAACCGATCAACCCATCAAGGCGGTGGTCCACCGTCCAGAAACATCGGGGAGAATGACAAATGGGCCGTCGAACTAAGCGAGCATGACATACATTTTCTACCTCGCCCGGCCATCAAAGCCCAAGTACTGGCCGATTTCCTCCTCGAGTGTACCATCCCAGAAGACGGCTCTACCCCAGAAAATTCCGAAGGACCAAAGCCTGAAGCTCGGTGGCTCCTTCACGTCGATGGGTCGTCCAATGCCCATCACTCCGGTGCGGGTCTAGTCCTCACCAGCCCAGAGGGAATGATCTTCGAATATGGCGTCCGATTCTCCTTCCCGGCTTCCAACAACGAAGCCGAGTATGAGGCCCTGTTAGCTGGTCTCCGAATCGCCCACAACCTGAAGGTGGAAAAGCTTAACGCATTCACCGACTCTCAGCTGGTGGCCGGCCATGTGCAGGGAGAGTTTGAAGCCCGGGAACCGAACATGATCCGATATCTCCAAGAGGTGCACGGCCTACTTCCCCACTTTGCCGAGTTTGAAATTATTCAAATTCCTAGGTCGGAAAACGCCCGTGCCGACCTACTCTCCCGATTGGCAACCGCGGAGACGATGGATGCTGAACAAAAATTCCATCTGGAGACTCTGGAAAAGCCGAGTATCATGGAAGCCGATCGGGTGATGCAAATCGAGGCCGAACCATCCTGGTTCGACCCTATCCTCAACTATCTCAAAGAAGGGTCGCTCCCATCCGACCGAAGAGAGGCCAGGAAATTGAAGCTGCAGGCGACCCACTATGTATTGATTGA
>UESW01004185.1:858945-992161 GCA_900491605.1 Calamus simplicifolius
TCGGTGCTGGTCAAAGAAGAAGGCAAGATCCAGAAGCCGATCTACTATGTGAGCAGGCTGCTCCGATGCGGAGACGAGGTACAGCAGGATTGAAAAGATGGTGCTGGCCTTAATCACCTCAGTTCGAAAGCTACGGCCGTATCAATCAACCGTCCAGTCCAGAAACATCGGGGAGAATGACCAAATGGGCCGTCGAGCTAAGCGAGCATGACATACATTTTCAACCTCGCCCGGCCATCAAAGCCCAAGTACTGGCCGACTTCCTCCTCGAGTGCACCATCCCGGAGGACGGTTCTACCCCAGACTCCCTTGAAGAGCCAAAGTCTGAAGCCCGGTGGCTCCTCCACGTCGACGGGTCGTCCAATGCCCATCACTCCGGTGCGGGTCTAGTTCTTACCAGCCCGAGGGGATGATCTTCGAATATGGCGTCCGATTCTCCTTCCCGGCTTCCAACAACGAAGCCGAGTACGAAGCCCTGTTAGCCGGTCTCCGGATCGCCCGCAATCTGAAGGTGGAAAAGCTCAACGCCTTCACCGACTCTCAGCTGGTAGCCGGCCATGTTCGGGGAGAATTTGAAGCCCGAGCCGAACATGATTCGATATCTCCAGGAGGTGCGTAACTTGCTTCCTATTTTTCGAATTTGAAATCATTCAAATTCCCAGATCTGAGAACGCCCGTGCCGACCTACTCTCCCGATTGGCAACCACGGAGACGATGGATGCCGAACAAAAATTCCACCTGGAGACTCTGGAAAAGCCGAGCATCACGGAAGCCGACCGGGTGATGCAAGTCGAGGCCGAACCATCCTGGTTCGACCCTCCTCAAATATCTCAAAGAAGGGTCGCTCCCGTCCGACCGAAGAGAGGCTAGGAAGCTGAAGCTGCAGGCCATCCACTACGTGTTGATTGACAACCAACTTTACAAGCGGTCATTTTCCATGCCGCTGCTCAGATGCCTTCGCCCATCCGAGGCGGACTATGCTCTACGAGGTACATGAAGGGATTTGCGGCAACCATTTGGGAAGCCGGTCCCTCTGCCACAAGGTGCTGCGGCAAGGCTATTACTGGCCGACCATGCAAAAGACGCGGACGATCTAGTCCGAGCCTGTGACCCTGCCAGAGGCATTCAAGCATCCAAAGGCTCCCTTCCGCCGAGCTAGTTTCTATATCCTCCGCTTGGCCCTTTGCCAAGTGGGGGATGGACATCCTCGGCCCATTCCCGCTTGCGACAGGACAGCGAAATTCTTATTTGTCGCCATTGACTACTTCACCAAATGGGTCGAAGCGGAAGCGGTTGCACAAATTACCGAGGCACGGGCCAGAGACTTTGTGTGGAGGTCCATCATCTGCCGATTCGGCCTCCCCACACTATAATCACCGATAACGGCAAGCAGTTCGACAATTCCAAATTCCAGTTCTGCGAAGAGCACGGAATCCGTCACCTCCTTACTTCGGTCGGGCACCCACAAGCCAACGGAGCGGCCGAAGTAACCAACAGAACTCTCCTCCAGGGAATCAAAGCTCGCCTCTCCAGAGCCCAAGGCAGGTGGGCGGATGAGCTACACCATGTCTTATGGGCCTACCGCACCACCCCGAGAATCCCGACGGGCGAGACTCCATTCCGAATGGCTTTTGGCACGGAGGCCGTCATCCCTGTGGAAGTCGGCCTCCCATCATTGCGGGTGGAAAGTACTCGGAGGAAGCCAGCGACGAGCAACTCCGCACCAACCTCGACCTGGTAGAGGAAGTCAGAGAGAAAGCCCGAATCAGGACGGCTGCCTATCAACAGAGGGTGGCTCGGTACCATGCCTCCAGGTTAAGGGGAAAGCCTTCCTGCCTGGCGACCTTGTCCTCCGGAAAGCTTCTGTATCCAAACCGCTGGAGCAAGGAAAGCTGGCGCCAAACTGGGAGGGCCCGTACCAAGTAGCGGAGATTATTGGACCAGGAACCTACAAGCTGCAGGATCTGGATGGGAAGTCCATTCCCCGGACTTGGAACGCGGACAACCTTCGTAAATATTCAATAGGGTATGTCCTCTCTGAATTCATCTTCATATGCCTCACTACATATTCCTGCTTATCTGTTTCCTCAAAACCTGTCGCGTGAATCATTATGCACTATATTGCTATAAATTGCAAAAAGAAACAGATACTGCTTACCAATCCTCGGCGACCGAGCTGTTGAACAGGAATCTCCGAACCTTGGCAGGGCCAAGTAAAACAAATCTCTGAACCTTGGCAGGGCCAAGTAAAAAAAGTCTCCGAACCTCGGCTGGGCCGAGCAACAAATCTCCGAACCTTGGCAGGGCCAAGTAAAATATTCTCCGAACCTCGGCAATCTCCGAACCTTGGCAGGGCCAAGTAAAATATCTCCGAACCTCGGCTGGGCCGAGCAACAAATCTCCGAACCTTGGCAGGGCCAAGTAAAACAAATCTCCGAACCTTGGCAGGGCCAAGTAAAACATTCTCCGAACCTCGGGCCGAGCAACAAATCTCCGAACCTTGGCAGGGCCAAGTAAAACAACCTCGGCATCTCCGAACCTTGGCAGGGCCAAGTAAAATCTCCGAACCTCGGCAGGGCCGAGCAACAAATCTCCGAACCTTGGCAGGGCCAAGTAAAATATCTCCGAACCTCGGCTGGGCCGAGCAACAAATCTCCGAACCTTGGCAGGGCCAAGTAAAACAATCTCCGAACCTTGGCAGGGCCAAGTAAACAAAATCTCCGAACCTTGGCAGGGCCAAGTAAAACAAATCTCCGAACCTTGGCAGGGCCAAGTAAAACATCTCCGAACCTCGGCAGGGCCGAGCAACAAATCTCCGAACCTTGGCAGGGCCAAGTAAAATATTCTCCGAACCTCGGCTGGGCCGAGCAACAATCCCGAGCCCAGGGCCAGGTAAAATTCGAAAAACCCGAGGTAAGGCCTCGACCAAAGCCGAACGGCCCCCAAATAGTCCCCGAAGGACTTCGGTTTGAAAACGAGCACGTTAGCAAAAATCGACGACACGAAGCCACCATTGGCAAACCCCCCTTTAAGGCCATTGAGCCCCGCGTAATCGGCCGAAGGCCCCGAGCAGAGCTGGAAATTCCCCTCTGCTACTGGAAATCTTTTGGGTGACACCCCTATAACCCGTCGTTCAAAGCCCATATCAACACACAAAAATGACGGGCCACGCCCCCCTAATTCGTCACACGGGTCAAGGCCGTAAACTCTCAAAGAAAGGGACTTCAAAAAACAAGGTCCATCTTTCATTTATAAAAGGAGGAGGACAAAAAGGCAAAAAGCAAAAACAAGAGGGGAGGCCCTCAGAATTCGGAGTCACTCCCGGAGGCTAACAGTCCTCCAGGCGCTCCGTCAGGTCAGCCACCTGCTGACGAAGGGACGAATCTCCTCCCTCTGCCGGTCCATCAACCGGCGTGAGGCCTCCGCCTCCCTGACCGAACGTCCAGGAACTCTTCGGCGACCTCGCGAGCTGCTCATTGCTCGCGAAGGCCGACGCAGGCCAGCCCGTCACAGTCACGGAGGTCACCTCCCCTCCGAGCGCGGCACTGTAAGCGAGGAACGCGAGTCACTTGACGATCGCGCTGGAGAGGCCATTTTTTTAGCTCAAACCGAGGGATGGCCAAACCCCCCCCTCGGTCATATTTATACCCGCCAGGCAGGTATCTCGATCGCCGCCGTAAACACCGACCCATGAGAAATTTGCCACGTGTCGCCGTTCTAATGCGCGGAATCCGAAAGTCGCGCCCTATCCCGAGCAAGATCGGAAAGCGCGAGCAGATTGTTCTTCCCGAACATTTTCTCTGTCGGCCCTCGCAATAAATGCTTTCGACGCTTCCCCAAGCCTCTTAATGCCCCCTTTTTCTCGAAAAGTGGAAGTCCGGCATCGGCCAATCTGTCCCCTCGAAAGAGCCGCCCAATAAAAGCATGAAACCGCCCGTTCCGCTCGGCGCCCCCTTATTAAGCGCCGCCTAACGCTGCGGCCCACATTACAGCTGAGTCGCTCCCTTCAGACCAGTTCTCCGAACCTCGGCAGGGCCGAGCTACCAGTTCTCCGAACCTCGGCAGGGCCGAGCTACTTCTCCGAACCTCGGCAGGGCCGAGCTAGTTCAACCTCGGCAGGGCCGAGCTACAGTCTCCGAACCTCGGCAGGGCCGAGCTTCTCCGAACCTTGGCGGGGCAGGGCCAAGTAATCCGAACCTCGGCTGGGCCGAGTCCGAACCTTGGCAGGCCAAGCTTCGAAACTCGGCTAACTCGAGGACAAACCATAATGGGCAGATTCCCCGAACTTCGGCCAAGCCGACTCACGATAATCCGAGCTCCGATAAAAGCGAAGCACAAATACCAAACTCCTGACCTAAGCAAGGAGCGTATTTCGCCGAACGATCTCTGCACCGCCGCGCGAACCTCGATTAGTTCGGGCGGCATCCTCGTCTAAGGACGAGCGGAACATTTTGGCCCCACAAACAAAATAATAGATCGGCACAGAAAAGATAGAGATTGAGAAACAGAATATAACTCTCTTTATTGCCGATCATGATCAATTACAAATGCCTCACAGGCGTTACAAGAGCATTGAAATGCATAAAATAAAGGCAAATACAAAACTCGGGCAACTGCTCCAAAGCAGGCCTAGACAACTGCGATGTTCCAACATCCGGATCGACAAATCATGCAAACCACGAAACGGCCAATCCGCCTGGACAGGATGAATTAAAAGACCAAAAGGAGGCATGGCCCGCGGATGCTGATTCTGAGGATCGGACGGCCCACCCGCTCCCCTAGGAGGGGTGCTGGATCGCGGGCCACCACCAAGAGGGAACCCCAGGTTGCTCCCATCTTCTCCCTCCCGTGGCAAGGATTCCCCTCAGAGAAGGGACGGGAACCCAAGCCAGCGAAAGAGGGAGAGTCTGCGCGTGCTACGGGGGTGTCGATGCACTTCCTACCGCCCCCCGCAGCAAGCCGCAGACACAACGGAAGCGCATATGTGCGCTCTCCGTATGATCTCTGCCCCCTCCTTGTGCGCTCTCCATATGATCTCCGAGACTCATCCCCTAAGGGCGAGCCATTCTTCAGCAGCTCCCCGGTCGCCCCAGCTATCGGCGGCAAGGAGCCCATGAAGGAAAAGTCGATCCTCCCACTCGTAGCAACAGAGAAATGAGCATAATGGAAGCTCTAAGGAAAAGAACTTTGGGGATAACCAAATGAGACCCCTCTTTCCCCTTTTTATAGGCAGAAGACCCGGGAGCTATCAGAGCTGAAGTCCCGAGATTCAAACACCTGTCCCATGCCTCCACGTGGCCCTCAGGATAACGCGCCCCACTGCGCGCCAAGCCCACCGCCTGACCAGACGCGTACGAAGATCCCTCCTGATCCCGGATCACAGTCATTAAATGCAGAAATCGTCCGCTGCACGCTTCGAAAACTGGCGGGCCAGAAATCGTCCTTTGAAAGGGTCCTCCAATGGTGGGCGATTGCGTGCGCAAAGACCTGCATGGGAAAAGAGCACCTTCCGGAAAGCTCCGCAGCTTTATTCCCCCCACTGTGCCGTATCATCTTCTGGTGAAATAAAAACCGAATCGCCTGCGGATGGCAGTTGACAGAATGGCAGAAAGCGCAAAGTAATCGGCCCCAGCCGACCATTTTGTCTGTCGGCCCCAGCCGACCTATTTCTGCCCCAGCCGACCATTCGTCTGTCGGCCCTAGCCGACCTCGTCGATCGGCCCTAGCCGACCCATTTCGCCTATCGGCCCTGGCCGACTACTTTGTCCGTCGGCCCTAGCCGACCTATTTCGCTCGTCGGCCCTAGCCGACCATTTTGCTTCGGCCCTGGCCGATCTACTTTGTCCGTCGGCCCTAGTCGACCTATTTCGCTCGTCGCCCTAGCCGACCCATTTTTCTTATCGGCCCTGGCCGATCTACTTTTTCCGTCGGCCCTAGCCGACCTATTTCGCTCGTCGGCCCTAGCCGACCCATTTTGCTTATCGGCCCTAGCCGATCTACTTTGTCCATCGGCCCTAGCCGACCTATTTCGCTCGTCGGCCCTAGCCGACCCATTTTGCTTCGACCCTGGTCGATCTACTTGTCCGTCGGCAGCCGACCTATTTCGCTCGTCGGCCCTAGCCGACCTTTTGCTTATCGGCCCTAGCCGATCTACTTGCCGTCGGCCCTAGCCGACCTATTTCGCTCGTCGGCCCTAGCCGACCCATTTTGCCGCCCTAGCCGGTCCGTCTCCTAGCCGACCTATTTTGCTCGTCGGCTCTAGCCGACCTACTTTGTTCATCGGTCCAGACCGACCTCGCCTATCGGCCCGAGCCAATACATTTTCCTTGTCTCGGATCAAGGATGGCCCAAGGGTATCAGCGAGCCATGGGTCGCTCACCATTGAGGCAAGACTACACAACGGCGAAGTCACACAAGAAAAGTGACTCACCCGCGAGGCATAAGCCCGGGTCATCCTCATTAAGGTTGTGTTATCAATGTTGGGAAGAAGATGGATACTTTCTGCCACGCCTTGCTGCCCGAACGCAGCATCAACCAATCCCAGGTCGGCAAACTTGTCCACCGAGGGATCTGTGCCCGGATACAGGCCGACCTAATCATGGCAGAGAACGCCTCCTCAATACTAGCGTCCAAACTGCCGGATGGACCAACCCCGCCTGAAGGACCGGCCTGGCCGCCCCCCGCCTGAGAGGCCTTCAACATCCCAGCCTCCTCCGTCAAGGCCTGGCTTGGGTTTCCTCAGATAATTCGGCTAGCCAAGAGCCAGCCTCCCCAAAACCTTTCTCGAAGAAGCCCCCAATGCGGGGCTCCCGCCTTGCTGCGTCCCCTCCTTCGACGCCCCTTCCTCGGTGACCACCATTTGTGTGTCCGCCACCGGGCCCTCCAAGGTCCCGGCCTGTTCCGCCACTGCATCTCCTCCGCAGGCTCCCTCTGAGCCTCCCCCGGCAGCCCGCCTCACCCTCTTCCGCCGGAGCCGACGGCGATCCCTCGGGGGGTAGGCTCCTCGGCGATGACCGCCTCCGCCAACTCCGCGCTGTTTCCTCTTTCAAGGGGGGACGCGGTCGGACGAGCCATCGGAGCCTCGTCCGAGCTGTCTGAATCTCTAACACGAAAGGGTCGGGCGCCATAACCGCCCTCCCCGGATCCTCTTCGCCCCCGGCGCCTCTGCAGCGACTGCTCCAGCGCCCGGCGGACTCCTTGCGGATGTATGAGCCCTTTTTCGGGCCGGCCACTATCCACGCCGCCCCCTTCCCCTGGGCGTTTTCCTCTCTTCCTCTTGGAGAGGCTCGACAATGCCGACCTTGTGGCTGCCACATCAAAGCACACGTACTCAGGTCCAGCACATTAATCGAGAAAAATAACAGCACGAAAGGGACTCACCTTGCGGGTCCAAGGGGCTGAGCCCGGCTGCGAAGAGGGCCCCCTCCGATAGCAGGTCATTAGCCGAAAACACCTGCCCGTTGCGGAGGACGTCCAAGTCCTCCTCTTCCTGCGCCGACAAGGCCGGATGCGTCTCCGCATCCCTTACAACATCCCCCCATCTCCGAGGGAAGTCGGAGCCGACGTTCCCCTCCGCGATGACAAACCGACTCTTCCACCCCTTGATGGAAGAGGGCTTATCCGCGATTACGTTGAAGGATTTCCGGGGCCCGATGTAGGGCCACTCCGATCTCCTCCTGGGAATCAGGTGGTAGCAGGCGGAAAAGGGGAAGGGTGGCAACGATCCAAATCTGGTGGCACATCGAGATGAACCCGATGACATTCCGCCAACTGTTCGGAGCCACCATTGACGGGCTGATGTTGTAGTGGGTCATGATCTCCTTCACCAGGGGATGGAGAGGAAAACGAAGACCCGCCTTCAAACTGTCTTCGTAGATAAAGACCCCGGACTCTAAATCTCGGGTAACCCTATCTTCGGGTTCCGACGCCCGTAAGACGATGTCCAAGGGCAAGCCATACCGTTGGTGAATCCTCCCCAAGTCCTCAGCAACGATCTCGGAGGCCACATCGTCTGGGCTCATCGCCATTGGAAGAGGTACCAAACGAAAGCAATAAGCGTCGAAGAAGATGAAAGACCAGAACCCTCTTGAAAGAAAAGCGAGAAGACGCCGAGCGCACGCGCACACATATGTATATATACGACAATGCGGCCGCCACTTTGCTTCTCCACCAAGGGAGCCTCCCTAAAAAGGTGGGGCGTCCCATCCTAGGCGTCCCAACTCGCCTCGACAAGTGCCCGATCGATCGGGATTCGGGGCGTGGCACAATCCCGGCCGTCGCTCGCGAGGGAGCCTTAGTCCCGAAGGCAAGATAACCCCGTCGCATTAATTGGGGCATCATTACGCAAGCTGTCTAGGCCAAGACGTCCCATCCGTGGCGCGCCATTCAAACTCGTACTCCCTACGCCCGAACCTACGCTTCGGACTAGGGAGTGGAGGGCATGTGTTGAGGGGTAAAATCATCATTATATTAATATCCGTGCGAGGCGGTCAAGGCTAGCCCCCTCCCCTTAATCCTTCCGGGCTTCCGTAGCTCGGCCCTTCCGGGCTTCCCTAGCTCGGCCCCTTCCGGGCTTCCGTAGCTCGGCCCTTCCGGGCTTCCATAGCTCGGTCCTTCCGGGCTCCCGTAGCTCGGCCCTTCCGGGCATCCGTAGCTCGGCCCTTCCGGGCTTCCGTAGCTCGGCCCTTCCGGGCTTCCATAGCTCGGCCCTTCCGGGCTTCCGTAGCTCGGCCCTTTCGGGCTTCCCTAGCTCGGCCCCTTCCGGGCTTCCGTAGCTCGGCCCTTCCGGGCTTCCCTAGCTCGGCCCCTTCCGAGCTTCCATAGCTCGGTCCCTTCCGGGCTTCCATAGCTCGGCCCTTCCGGGCTTCCGTAGCTCGGCCCTTCCGGGCTTCCATAGCTCAGTCCTTCCGGGCTTCCGTAGCTCGGCCCTTCCGGGCTTCCATAGCTCGGCCCTTCCGGGCTTCCATAGCTCGGCCCTTCCGTGCTTCCATAGCTCGGCCCCTTCCGGGCTTCCATGGCTCGGCCCCTTCCGGGCTTCCATGGCTCGGCTCCTTCCGGGCTTCCATAGCTCGGCCCTTCCGGGCTTCCCTAGCTCGGCCCCCCCTCCGGGCTCCTGTAGCTCGGTCCCTTCTGTAGCTCGATCTCTCTATGGCTCGGTTCCATCAAGCGATCCACAGCCTAACACCTACCTCCACGGAACTTGACGCGGGAGAGCCCTAGCCCATCAGAACGGCACCCTAGACAAAGAATCATGTCGGAACGTGGCCTAAAGCCTACCATAACCGCCCTGGCCTACCTGACCAGATCTCGAGACGTCAAGGAGCTCTCCCAGCCGTCGATCTCTGAACAAACAGGGTACGGACTATAACGGCCCCGTAACGGCCTGATTCTATCCGTCTCGTATCGTAACAACCTCCGAACCTTCCAGAAGGCGCTCAAGTCCCAAGCGACTGTCTATAAGTATGAGACTCACACATTCCCTCAGGTACGCATATCCCCTGAGGCAACTCTGGGCTCTCTCTCTCTCTCTCTCTCTCTCTCTCTCTTTCTCTCTCTCTTTGGCCGTCCCCGGAGAGGTCTCCCGGAGAGATCCACCTCCCCACTGTCTGGTTGATCGCCGATTCTCTCTTCACCGACTTGAGCGTCGGAGGGTCTTTCGCGGAGGGCCACCCCCGGTGTCCCCCCGCGTGCGGACTTCCCTTTTTGCAGGTCCGCCGCCCTCTTCCTGGAGATCGATCGCGCCCGAGTCGGAGGACGGATCCCGGCGGCAACAATATCAAATATAAGAATACCAAAGTGCTAGAAGAAAAGCCACGTTTCCAACCAATTTATCAGTATAGATCTACAACAAAGAACAATAATCTCATCCATTTTTTCTTGACCTGAAATAAAAATGTTGATTCTATATCTCCAGATCCAAAAGGCTTATTGTGACAGACAAAGAAATTCTAAAATATGATAGAAATAGAACACTTCAAATTGAAGAATGGGTTTTTACATGAACATCCAATGTCGATTAATTGATGAAAATGGACATCAAAAGACACGAGTCTATTAATTTCTTTCAAAAAAAAATTGATTAAAATTGTTTTCTTGTCCATTTTCCCTACGCTCTTTCATCTTCTTTATTCTTATTCATCTATTTCGTTGAATTGTTGCCAACATAATAAGTTGATTAAACTTTCAAATGGATAACGATAGCAAATAATTATGGATTAAACTTAACGTCAAATAAGTTAAATGATCTTTTTAAAATTATAAATAAGTAAAATAAATTCGTATCTTACCTTATGAAGATAAAGTGTATTTATTTCTTCTCTATTTTGCTTTTATCTAATTTATTTATCCTACCTCATCTCGTATACCATAGGCGCTTTGATGGTTTTAATTACACCAAAAGGATTAAAACCAAAGGTGATAGGTGTCCTAAGATTTTAGCATTTAGGACTCGTTTGGCAATAGATTTCTGTTGAATTTTATTTTTAAAAATAAAAAATTTAATCGATAATATGAAAATGCTTTTGATCGAACCATTCTTAAAGATAATTTTTTTGAAACGATTCTAAAAATCTGAGCGAATCTAGAAAATAATAATTTTTACGTTTTCTTCAAATTCATTTTAGATGTTTTTTAAATTTTATCTTTTCTTTTTCAAAACGCTCAAAACTCGTGAATTCATCTTCTTTCTTTTTCACACAATCTTTCTTCACGTGGTTCACTGCTGCCTTTCTTAAAAAAAAATAATTTTCAAAAATACTAACCAAACATATTCTTGAATACTAAAAAAATTAACAAATACAATTTAAAATTTAAAATATAATATATAATTTTAAAAATAAAATTTTAATTACGAACCAAATAGGGCCTTAGTTAAAGAATATTTCTCGGCCATAAAAACAAGGCAAATGTCACATGACCAGCAAGGGGTTTTAAGATATTCACAAATATTCACAAATTATGTATAGAGAGGTGTGAATGGGTCTCCTCTTATCTTCTCCTCCTCCGTCTCTATGCTCACCAAAAATAAAAAGAAAAATAAAAAAAGAAAACCTTGATGGTCCCACCTGTACCCTGTGCCAAAAAGGATAAATATCCCAGCGGCTGGAACTCTGAAGGCCACACAGAGAACGTGGTGCAGAACTGCAGATAGAACCTCTCACGTGGCATCCGTCAGAGGTGTTCCGGGCTATTTGGAATTTGGAATTTGGAATTTGGAATTGTTTGGCTTCACATGGATAGTGCAAGGCCTGAGCTTCTCCTAGCCTACATAAATGTTTATGCTAATAAAAATTTAATTTCATATCAATTATATATTAATTTTTTAATATTAAAATAAAATAAATAAATGATAATAATAATAATTTTCTATTTAATTTTTAGATAAAATTTTGGATTGTTGGTATAAAGCATTAGGATAATCGAGCTTGCGGTCTATGTAAACTAAAGGACATTAGTAATAAAGATACCGGCATTTATCTTGATAAGAACAAGGATATTAGGATGCTTGAGGACATCCGTACTTGAAATATGACATGAAAACATGAGGGATAAGGATCCATGGTTTGCTAAGAAAATTCGTACTTAAATGACGAGTATACTTGAATGAGAAAAGTAAGCGAAAGATATAAGAGCCTATAGGTTTATTACATAGTTTATGAACTGACAAGAAGCCTATTCCTTAGTCCCTAATAATGATGAGCACTTATTTTGACAAGGATACTGAAGTACTAGTGTGGAAAAAGATAACAGAGCTTAAATTCCGATAAGGATAAATGATAGATATGGACCCTTAGCCTAAGGATGTTCATGCTTAAATGAGAAGAGTAACTATTTAGTTCTTATCTTTATTTCATGGTCCATCATCCACCACCATTGAATGTGACAGGGGGCCTATTGACGTGGCCGGTCAAAGCCACGTGTAAATTAACGATCAAAATTATTCAACAGCAAGAGTCGTTAGGATGCCAGCGGCTCTGGCTCAGAAGCGGCCTTGGCTCCTAAATGGCTCCAACTCATAAGCGGCTTCAGCTCCTAAACGGCTCCAAGTCTCTAGCTCATAAGCGGCTTCAGCTCCTAGACAGCCCCGGCTCCTACACGGCCCCGGCTCCTAGGCGGCCCAAGCTCCTAAGTGGGCCCTGTTTCTAGGCGGCCTTATCTCCTCTTGCCTCCAGGTTCAGTTGCAGCTTCTCAGGCAAGCCTTCACTTCTGACAAGGCCAGGCCCACCAGCCACCTCTGATTCATATATGTCTAATAAGACAAACTCTATTGATTTATATATATCTAATAAGACAAACTCCATCATGAAGTTTTAAATGGCCTATATCAGATGAGCTTAAGAAGTCATAATCCATCATGAAGCTTTAAATGACCTAAATCATATGAGCCCAAAAAGTCATCATCCATCATGAAGCTTTAATGACTGAACCCCAAAAGGTTATCATCTGCTACGAATTATCAATCACCCAGTTTAGATGGGATAAATCCCACTAATTCTGACATTCCATTCAAGAAGTCGCAGCTCATCATGAGATTCCAAAGCTTTCGAAGCAAGTTACACAACCCCAAGTATCAATAAAACAGGTAAGAGGGACCCCTGACCAAGGTATAAACACTAAAGCACTTAGAAAATTTTCTAATCTTCTTCCTAACTCCCATTAGCTCGAGCTTCTTCAAGCTCACGGCTGTGATTCTGACCACTAACTTGAATGTTGGAGGTCCCCGTCGGAATATTTTATTTCCGGGACTTCTTGCAGATCTCAGAGTCGAGACGATTCATCTTCATCAAATTCACAGCATATCCACTAATGCTCAAAGACGTCAGCTCAAGGTGATCAGGCATCATCACCTATTATTCAATCCTTAATGGTGCATTGATATCCTATTATCCAGTCCCTAATGAATTGCTACGAACGCATTAATATCATGTTAGTCAACGAAGCCATTTTCCTAAATATTTGCAAATCTGATCTACCATATTCTTTAGTGATAATGGAAAAGAGGACCAAGTTGCAAAGGCCATACCCTTTAGCACCATTTGATTCACTCCCCATTAAAATAATGGCTCTTTAATAGAAAATTTTAATGATTTTGCTAAGCTTTGGGTCTTCCCCTCGGTTTGAAGTTTTTTTTTTTGATACAAGCGGGCGATCACACTAGTCTAGTGCGAATCAGCCCAGATATATGAGTACAAAATTTGCTGTAAAAGAGAAGGGCAAAGGTCGCCCGGCCTCCAAGTCCAAGATCCTGTATGCTGAGCTACATAAGTAGCTACCCAGTCCACCACCGAATTGGCTTCTCGGTAAATATGATGAATCTGGGCACAATCCACCTCCGCAACATAGTCCAAATATCCCAGAGAATAGGATTAGTAAAACCCGAAGGGCAATTTTTCTTCTTCAGCCAGGAGATGACGGACATGGAATCACCCTCAATAAAGAGCCTCTGAGCCTGAAGAATCCAAGCAGCATAAGAAATATCCGCCCATGCCGCATACAGCTCGGTCATGGGGACAGAGGAGTCAAGAGTACCAAAACCTTCCGCAGCCAATAAGTCACCATGAGGACCACGGATAATAAAAGCAGATCCAGCAGCTCTACCACGAATACTCCCATCGAAGTTGATTTTGATAAACTCTGGAGGGGGGGCTCCCAAGAGATGAAAACCGTATGCTGGTTCGCTGCCGAAGCAGCAGGGGATCCCCAGTGGCCAGAGTCGTCGAAACCAACACGGTTACAGTCCACCACCAACAATCTAATCTTCCTCATAATCTTGTGAGGAGAAATAGCATCATCAGAGAAAATGAGCTGATTCCTGGATAGCCAAATCTGATATGCCGTGGCAGCCCAAAGACCTTTCTTCTTGTGAGAACCTCTCCGGAGATCAAGAAGGAACGAGGAGCGCAGGGAGCCCGAGCCATCCGGACTAATAGAATAGCCAATCATATGCCAAATTCATCTAGCTCTAGGGCAGATGAAGATAGCATGGTCTGATGATTCCTCTTCCAGACTACATAACGGATAGATCGGCTGGATGGGTAGGCCTCGATGAGAGAGAAGAGCACAGGTTGGGAGACAATCCCATAGAAGATTCCAGATAAATAGCTGAACCCTGGAAATAGTAGGAAGCTTCCAAATCCAAGCAGCATCTTTCGACCGCTGAGGCTGAGGCCTGAACAACTTCATCAGATCCTTAGAGGGGGCCTTAGAGAGACAAAATCTTGGCCATAGCCTAGAGTCAGATAAATGGCCAGGTGTAAGAGGCATCGAGAGAATCCGCCGAGATAGTTCGACACCAAAGAACCTCATCACCGAGGGGACATGCCAGGCAAGGGGATATGAGGAGATCAAATCCTTAACCTTGAGACAGGTAGGGGCATCAATGCTGATAAAGGATGGCCACCGAGAAAGAGGAAGCTCAGAGATCTAGGTATCCTGAATAACATCAATCAAAGATCCATCTCTGATCATCCACGAGATATTATCCGAAATAGCCTGACCATAATGACAAACCTCCCTCCAAAAGGAGGAGCAGCCACGAGGCGGTAAAATGAGCAGAACAGAAGACCAGTCTCCATACCTCGCACGCATCAGAGAGCTCCACAGGCAATGCAGCTCCAGAAGGAATCTTGATGCATGTCTGGCGAGAAGGGCATGTCGTCTCACAATCAGGGACTGGATCCCGAGACCACCCTCAAGGATAGGCATACAGACCATGTCCCAGGATAGGAGGTGAGTACCGTGACCTTTCTGCATAGAAGCCCATAGAAAATCACAAAAATCATGAATCCGGAACCTGAATAACCGGGCCCCCATCACCAGTAGACTCAGCCCATCTAGATTGGAAAAACTGGAGAAGCATGTCCCTGATAGAGTGGATGTCCTCCTGAGTATGGCCCTCATCATCGATAAGCTTCCGAATCCTATTAATGCACGCCGCTTCAAAGTAGCCTGATGAAAGAATCTAGTGTTACGGTCCCCATCACAAATCCATTGAAACCTGGACCTCTACCACAAGTACATCTCCTGCTGCCTAAGAAGGGAGTGATGATGAGCAAGCAAGTCCCTAAGAGAGGAGAGGTCTGCATCCAACAGAAAACCTTCCTGATCCTCCTTAGCCTGCAAGATACTAATATCATCTTCAACCTTTTCAACTTGTCTGACCAGATCCCCCACCTCCAGCCGATTCCATCTGGACAGCCTGCGTCTCGCCATCTTAAGATGGCGCGATAACCGATAAACAGCATTACCCCTGATAGGAATATGCCAGATCTGAGAAATAATAGAACGAGCAGCAGAATGGCCAGTCCAAAACTTCTCAAATCTAAACTGCTTTCGAAGATGCTGATTAACCTCTGTAGAAATCATAATGGGGCAGTGATCAGATGCAATCCTGGGAAGATGAGTAACAGAAACCGCAGGGTACTTCTGAAGAAACTGAGGTGTAGCCATAGCTCTATCAAGTCTCTCCCAAACACGAGCAGACCCCTGACGGTTGTTACACCATGTGAATTGGGGACCCGAAAACCCCAAATCCAAAAGCCCAGAGGAACCAATGAAGGTTCTAAATTCAGTAATATCAGCTGAGCCAGTAACCCGTCTACCTCCACGTTTTTCATTAGCCTCAGTGATACAGTTGAAATCCCCAGCAACAATAGACGGTATACCTTGAGCAATGAGGGAAAGCAATTCAGACCAAAGAACCATTCTCTCCCGATAGTCTGTACTGGCATAAACAGCCGATAGAAGCCATGGGTCAAAAGTCCCCTCAGAGATCATAAGGCCAATCTGCTGGTTACACTGATGGAAAGCATCAATCGTAGCAGCAGAGTCTCGCCATATAGCCAACATTCCCCCCGACAACCCCTCAGCCTCCACCGCATAGGAGGACCAGGATCGGACAATCTGTCTACGAAACCGGGCTAGACTAACACCCGACAGCCTGGTTTCCAAAAAGACACATATGTCAAAATTATATAACTGCAATAATCTACTAAAGAAGGATCGAAATGAAGGCTTTCGAGCTCCTCTAACATTCCAAATTAAGATCTTCATTTACAAACTGGAGGAGGCTGGGACCCACCCTGGTCCTCCATCATAATACTATCAGCAATTCCCCCATTCAACAAGGAGCCTTCGACAGACATCAGTAGTGGACAGTCCTGCTGACCTTCTACAACACAGCCAGGCTCAACTGAACGGGAGGGTTGCACTGAAGATAAGGACCCAGGGCCTCGGCTCTCAATAACTTCAGCAGCATTCTTCGAGGGAAGTCCATCACCCCTAGCTGGTAGGGTCCGTACCAACTCCAGGTCACCTTCCTGGCTACATGGGGACAAATAAAATTGGATAGGAGAAAAGTTGATAACCCTTCCCCCCCGATTTGTAAGCAGGAACCTTTCCTTTTCCTTTCTGCTTATCCGATTTGGAACTAGACCTCGGAGCCAAAGAAGCCTCCGGTCTGGCTCGCTTTAAAGGACCTGAAAAGACATCCCTACTGTCCAAATGACCTACTACATCTATAGCCGGTACAAGAGAGGCAAAGGGATTCTTGGTCACCACTGAAACATTCAGACAAGTCCCCTGGGAACCACCCTTCTCAACAGTCAACAGCTGGGAATCAAAATTCCTAGAACCGGCACGCCCCAGCTTAACCGGCACGACCTCCTTCCCTTTAATTCCCTTCTCCAGGTCCATCCTAGAGTGGCTCAAGACAGTGTCAGGGTCGATCACCACCTTCAAAGCCGATGAAGATCTCCGACGAGCTAGATTCGCCGGAGAGACCCAGCCGTTAGCCTGACCTTCTGTGCCCGATCGCAGCCCAGTCTTCTCCTTCAGCGAAGCAGAGTGAGAACCAAAAGCTGCCCTTGAGTCCTTTGACTTCGCCGTCCCCTTGTTAGCCTCCTGAGAGCAGAGGCGGCCTTCCTTTGCCGAACAGCGAGAAGCCACGGACCAAAACCATGGCTAAAAATAGAGCCAATCCCGTCAGACTTCTCCGGATTCATACAAGAGCCTCCCAGGTGCAGAGTGCCGCGACACATACAAATTCCCTCTAAACTTTCATATACGAATTGCTGCCAAAAAGGTTGGCTAAACCCTTGAACACGGACTCCTGGCCGGAGAGGACGAGGGAGGTCAATCCTGAGGCATACCCTTGCAAACCCCCCTCTATTTTTCGCCAGAGTAGCAACATCTATAGCAACAAATCCTCTCGCTAGCTCCATTATAGCACGGAGGAAACTCTCCTTCCAGAACTCCAGAGGTAAATTCGGTAGTCTCACCCACACCAAAGCTGACGGGATTGAATCCTCCGCCGGAATAAACTCCGGCCGCCACGCCTCAGTCCCTATCACCTGGCCATTAACTACCCAGGGCCGCTGCAGAACTAAATTGCTGGCTTCCGGAGAATCAAACCAAAATAATGACATCGAAATGCCAGATTAATAGGAACAATCTCTCCAGGAACTCCGGCACGCCTGAATTCTCTAATCAAAGCTTCAACCGGGACCTATTTGTGGAAGATCGGGCAATAATGGCCCTCTGTTGCCAGACCTCCACTTCTGCCTCAAGCTCCGCCTCCGGCAAGCTAACAACCTCCGGGAACGACTCCTCCAACCTCACCACCACAACCGGCGAAGGTGAAGACGAAACCCATTGGAACCCAGACTCCGCGGCCCTCTTCCTAGGAATCCGGCCATCAGCAGCCAGATCAGACTCCATTAGAGGAGAGGGGAAAGCGGGGGGAGAAGCCAACGAAGAGGAGACGCCGAAGAAAGAAGGATCACCAGAAGATCAAGGAAGAGAAGCTCGGAAGCACAAATCTTAAAGCACAAACCAGACGCTGAACCGGAGAGCTCGATGAAGTCTCGTCAGCCATAGCATGTAATGTGCTGCACTACTTTAGGACCTTACGATGCCATAGTATCTATGTGATCATATTTATCTCGCAATACATTAAAAGTTGTGATTGAAAGATTGCATACTAACAGTCAATAATTATCAGAAGTGAAGAATAGTAGTGCTCTGTTTCCTTCTTTAAGATTCGTGCTCAGAAGTCTTTCTTCCCCGATCTCCTTGTTACTGTGCTGCCTTCCCTGATCCTTCGCTTCTGGTTATGGAGAATCTCAAATCCTCATCTCCGACAGTGTTGGATGGTCCCAACCGTGGCGGCACGGCGTGGCGGCGCGGGATTTCGGGGCGATTTGAGTGGGTTGCTCCTTCTCCTTCCCCGGTGGTCGTGGCTGAATTGGAGCGGCTTTATCCGGATGTAATCTAAGTTCCAGTGAAATCACTGGAAGAAGAGGAAGCTAGATGACAAAAACTCAATCATCGTCCGAAGCCTCACTCGCTGGATTCCTCCAGAGGCAATTTCAAGGGAATTCCAGCGTGCGGGGATAGCAGGGGACATTGAAGCGGTTTCACTGGCTAATCGGCATTTTCTCTTCAGATTCTCCGATCCCAGTGCTGTGGAGACTGCTCTTGGAAGACCCTGGGTGGCCAACGGTCAGCCGCTTGCTGTTGCAATGTGGCACCCAGATTTTGTGCCGGCTGAGAGCTCGATCCTCAATGCTCTGCTGTGGATTCGTCTTCCTCAACTCCCTATCGAGTATTGGACGGATGAGGTGCTCTCTTCGATCCTTTCGGTCACTGGGCAATTCCTCTTCGTTGATGCTTCCACCAGAGATCGGAGTCGAGGAGGCTTTGCGCGTGCATGCGTCCGCATAGATTTGAGTAAGCCCCTGCGGCCTGGAGCAAGGATTCGAGGCAGTAGAACTCCATTCTGGCAGCAGTTCTCTTACGAGAACTTGGAAGGCATTTGTGGCTCGTGTGGCGCCCTGCATTTTGATGGTGTCTGTGGGGCAGAGTCGGTTGTTTCGTCTTCCTCCGTGCCCTCTTCCGAACCTCGCTTTGGTTCATGGATGGTTGCTCTCAGACGCAGGAAGGCTCCTCCAACTCAGAAGCCAGCGGCTGGACCTTCTCCCCCGGGAGGAAATGCTGGAGCTTCTTCCTCTGCTCCCTTGGATGGTTGGTCTCTCCCGAAGAAGGTGGCGCATCGTTCGGGAGGCAGAGCATCTGGGAACCAGGGAATGAGCCTCAGAGGATTGCTATAGTGCAGGAGCATTCAGCGTGCCGGTCTCCTCTTATTAGTGTGCCGGTTCGTTCTGAAGCTGAGAAGAAGATGATACTTTCCAATCCGTTTGCTAATTTGGCTTCAGATCAATCTACAGATGGTGAGCAAGTTAATTTGATGCATAATGTGGAAGCTCAGATGGGTCAGTCCAAGAGGGCCCGGCCAATTGAGACAATTCAGCATAGAGGGGTTTCTAAAACTTTAAAAGGAAAAGGAAAAGCCCTTCTTCGTGGAAAGGGTAAGGCCATGGACCTTTTCAAATTTGAAGCTTCTGCAGACTCGCTTCAGGGATCTACTGGCCTTAATGGGCCAGGAGCCAAGAAGTCCCGCCGTAAGGATGGGCCTGCTTGGGAGATCTGTTTAGGGCCCTCCTTGCCAATTCAAATTGGGGGTTTGGATCATGATTCGGCAGTCTCCCTCATCAAGAAGGCCATTCAGAGGGGGATTCAGAGGTGATCATGGAAGTATCTCATCCTGATAGCCAGGTTATGGAGGGATACCTGCTAAGGGGCTTTCGGGTACCCTTTCTTCCAGTAATCTGACAGCTCAGGAGTTGACTGGGGACATGGATGAAGTCCCCTCCTCTAAAGGTTCTGAATGAAGATTCTTATCTGGAACGTGCGAGGTGCTCTTAAACCCTCGTTTCGATCCTCGTTTGGGAGATTATTACAGCTTCATGCTTTTGACATATGTGTCCTTTTGGAGACCCGCCTTCGGGGGATAGTCTGGCTCACATTCAGAGATAGTTTTCTAGATTATGGTCTACTTATGCGGTTGAGTCGGCTGGTCTCTCGGGGGTATTCTGGCGCTTTGGAGACATGATAACATCATAGTTGACGCTTTCCATGGCTGCGGTCAGCAAGTAGCTCTGGTTATATCTGAGGGATCCTCTGCTCCTTGGCTCCTTTCGGGCATCTATGCTAGCACTGACTTTCGTATGCGCCGAATGCTTTGGGATGAGATCCTCTCCCTTCTTGATCAGGGTCTTCCCTCCCTTATTGCTGGTGACTTTAATTGCATTGTGGAGGCCAAGGAGAAAAGGGGGGGTAGGAAATTTGTGGATTCACCGGGTGTTGCTGAGTTTAGATCCTTCATTTCTTCGGCTGAGCTATTAGATTTGGGGTTCTCTGGACACCAGTACACATGGTGTAACAATCGTCAGGGTGCAGCTAGGGTGTCTGAAAGGCTGGACAGGGCTATGGTCTCTTCCTCTTGGCATCAGCTTTTTCCTTCTGTCACTATTACTCATCTTCCCAGAATTGGTTCCGATCACTGCCCCATCCTCATCTCCACTGATCATTCTCAGCAGCGTAGTCGGCAGTTTAGATTTGAAAAGTTCTGGACTTTTTATTCTTCAGCGAGAACCATTATCTCTCAGATCTGGCGTTTACCTGTTAGAGGGAGTGCTACTTATCGACTATCTCGTCGATTAATCATTGCCAGGCGCCGGCTCTCAAGTTGGAACAGAAGAGAGGTTGGGGACATTGTCAGGCAAGTTGAGAAGGTTGAATCTACTATTTCTTCCTTGCAGATGAAGGAGGATCAGGTGGGCTTCCTCCTGGATTCCGATCTTTCATCTCTCAGGGCCTGCCTGGCTTTGCATCACTCTCTTATGCTGCAGCAGGAGACTTATTGGAGGCAAAGGTCCAGAATTCAGTGGATTAGGGAGGGTGATCGAAATACTAGATTTTTTCATCAGTCCACCTTGAAACGCCGTGCGATGAATCGCATCAGGCATGTTGTTGATGATGAGGGTAATCTTCAGGAAGACGTTCAGTCAATCAGGGATCAGTTTTTTCAGTTCTTTCAGTCCAGATGGTCTGAGCATTCAGGGGTTGGATCCCCTGTTTTCCCTGTCCAGCCCCTCTATAGACTCTCTACGGCGGAGAATGATTGTCTTATCAGAGCAGTCACGGAGGAGGAGATTCATCGTGCTTTATGGGATCTTGGTGCTGATAAGGCCCCTGGGCCTGACGGATTCCCTCCTTTTTTCTTCCGCCACTACTGGGATATTGTGGGTCCGGATTGGTTCAGGCTATTCATCTTGTCTTTCAGTTCCACACTATTCCTCCTGATTGGAACCGGACCCTTATCACCCTGGTGCCAAAGCGTCCAGATGCTTCTTCCCCCCAGCACTATCGGCCTATCATCTCTGCACCACCTTATATAAGGTTTGTGCTCGCCTTTTGGTTTCTCGAATGGAGTCAGTTATTCCTCGGCTTGTCTCCCCGGAGCAGGGTGCTTTTATTAGGGGAGGAGTATTACTGATAACGCTCTCTTAGCCCAGGAGTTTATGCATGATCTACAGCGTGCCTCTAGTCGTCAGCGTCTTATGGCGTCAAGCTTGATATGGAGAGAGCTTATGACAGATTGAGTTGGGACTTTCTGCGATGCACCCTCCAGGAGTTTGGCTTTCATGATCTCTTTATCACCTGGATTATGGCATGTGTCCACCGGCCGTCTTTCTCTCTCCTTATCAATGGAGGGCAGACTGATTACTTCCATTCTGAGGTTGGCTTGAGGCAGGGATGTCCTCTTTCCCCCTTCCTTTTTATTCTATCTGCTGATGCTCTGTCCCGGGCTCTCTCTCAGGCTCAGATGGACTCATCTTTGGAGCCCTATTCTGCTGGTCCTTTTGGGCCCTCTCTTTCCCATCTAATGTTTGCGGATGACTGCATTCTTCTAGGGAAGGCTTCTACCCGTAATGCTTCCATTTTGGCGACCATTCTACAAGATTATTGTCGGGCATCGGGTCAGAGAATTAATCTCAACAAGTCCTTGATCTGCTTTAGCCCAAAGACGCCTCCCATGATCAGGGGTTCTATATTGCAAACTATGGGGATTTCTACTCAGGCTGATCAGCTGTCTTACCTTGGGATTCCCATCACGGGTAGAAGGCCTCGGATTTCCGACTTCAGTATCCTGGAAAGGAGGGTCCGCGATCGCCTTGAAGGGTGGCAGGTTACTGGGCTCTCTATGATGGCTCGGATTACTCTCATTCGCTCAGTCCTGTCTTCTCTTCCTCTCTATCTGTTATCTAATGCGGCCATCCCTCTTACTTGTTTGCGAAAGATTGAGAGATGCTTTCGGGACTTCCTTTGGGCCTCTATGCAGGAAGGTCATGGTGTTCATCTTCTTGCTTGGGATATTGTCTGCATGCCGACTGCAGAGGGAGGGCTCGGGATCCAGTCTCTTATGGCCAGGCGGGAAGCTCTTATTGCTAGGCATGCTTCGCGGTTCTTGCTTGATCCGCATTATTTGTGGAGCTCCTTCATGCGTGCCAAATATGGTGACTGGAATCACTCTGCTTCCCCTCAATCCTCCCACCGGCACTCCTTCTTCTGGAAAGAGGTTTGTCGTCACGCTCCGGCTGTTCTTGATGGCATTTCTTGGATTATTGGCGATGGTTCCTCTGTGGATGTTCTTCAGGACGCCTGGATTTCTGACCTTCCACTTTCTCGATGGCCTACTTTTGTTACTGATATCCCTAATGGAATGCGAGTCTCTGATCTTATTTCTCATGATCATTCTGCCTGGCTTTCCTCATCGATATCGTGCTTCTTCGGGGATGAGCTCTACCGTCGTGTTACTTCTCTTCCTCTCATTCCGGGCCACACTAATGACTCTAGGGTTTGGAGGAGAACTTATTCCCCCGGGCTTCTATGAGGGACCTCGTCGATATCTATCGGCCTCGGCCCCATCAAGTGATGGATTTGGCTTGGATCTGGCATCTTCCCATTCACCCTAGAGTGCGTCTTTTCGTATGGAAGCTCGCTTGGAGTATTCTTCCGACTTGTTCCCTGCTCTCGCGGAGAGGTTTGAGCATCATGCCTATATGCCCGTTGTGTGGTCTCGAGGAGGAAACAATGGATCATGCTATCTTCTTATGCAGTAGAGCAAGACAGATCTGGCATCGTTCGGGGATGTGTCCTTGGGAGCATGACCGGACTCCCAGTGTTTATCTTTCCTTCGGCTGATTAGGCAGGCTATGCGGAATGGTGTCTATCAGATGGTTCCGAGATGGGTTTATATTGCGTACCAGATCTGGTTATCCCAGAACCATATTGTTTTCACTGAGGAGGCTCCTACCTCTATTCGGGTCATTAGGTCCGCTGTCTCCTCAGCTGCTGAGTATACTTTCCATCAGAGTTCTCTAGATTCTGCTTGCCCTGGCCACTGGGACTCCCATGCTACTTCGGTAGCGCACCGGCGTACGGTCTTTGTTTCTTGGGAGCCCCCACCCCTAGGGTTTATTAAAATCAACTTTGATGGGAGTGTTCGCGGTAGACACGCGGGTTCAGCTTTTGTGATCAGAGGGTCGGACGGAATGATGATTGCGGCTGGCGGATTTGGATTGCTTGACTCTACTGTCCCCTATGCTGAACTGTATGCGGCGTGGGCTGGTATTTCTTACGCCTTTCGGACCCTGGGCGTCCAAAGGCTTATTATTGAAGGTGATTCTGCTACAGTTATTAGCTGGATCTGTCAGAATTCCACTGACTATCGGTTGTCCATCCCCATGATCAGTGATATCAGATCTCTTCTTCCAGGAGCAGCGAGTGCCCAGATTCGGCATATCTACAGGGAAGCCAATGGAGCTGCGGATTGGATTGCTGCCCGAGTGGCTTATCACTCTGGCTTTTGGAGCTGGCAGCGGGGTGACCCTTGCCCTACTATTCTAGGCCAGATATTGTATTCCGATATTTCGGGTTTGATTCACCCTAAATTGGTGTGATCACCCGTCTGTACCAAAAAAAAAAAAAACCTCGGGTTTTTATTGCGTACCAGATCTGGTTATCCCGGAACCATATTGTTTTCACTGAGGAGGCTCCTACCTCTATTCGGGTCATTAGGTCCGCTGTCTCCTCAGCTGCTGAGTATACTTTCCATCAGAGTTCTCTGGATCCTGCTTGCCCTGGCCACTGGGACTCCCATGCTACTTCGGTAGCGCACCGGTGTACGGTCTTTGTTTCTTGGGAGCCCCCACCCCTAGGGTTTATTAAAATCAACTTTGATGGGAGTGTTCGCGGTAGACACGCGGGTTCTGCTTTTGTGATCAGAGGGTCGGACGGAATGATGATTGCGGCTGGCGGATTTGGATTGCTTGACTCTACTGTCCCCTATGCTGAACTGTATGCAGCGTGGGCTGGTATTTCTTACGCCTTTCGGACCCTGGGCGTCCAAAGGCTTATTATTGAAGGTGATTCTGCTACAGTTATTAGCTGGATCCGTCAGAATTCCACTGACTATCGGTTGTCCATCCCCATGATCAGTGATATCAGATCTCTTCTTCCAGGAGCAGCGAGTGCCCAGATTCGGCATATCTACAGGGAAGCCAATGGAGTTGCGGATTGGATTGCTGCCCGAGTGGCTTATCACTCTGGCTTTTGGAGCTGGCAGCGGGGTGACCCTTGCCCTACTATTCTAGGCCAGATATTGTATTCCGATATTTCGGGTTGATTCACCCTAAATTGGTGTGATCACCCGTCTGTACCAAAAAAAAAAAGATTGCATACCTCTAACTCTATCTTCAATAAAATAAGGTTTAATCTTTTTATCTTTTTTTCAATGCACCTTCTCACCTTCAATTCCCTTCGCACTATCCGTTCTCATTAAAAATCCGTTCCTAAGACACATATGGTCATGTCTCAAATCTTGTTTTAATTTGCACGGTTGGCCTCTGAATTTCACTCTCTTTGAAGGGCTGCATTGATGTGCATTATCTAGAAGATACGATGGAATGAGGAGAAATAAAGGTTGATCATATGCCATCGAAAGAGATAGTAGCCGATCTTATGAGCAAAAAATCAACTCTGGTGACATTCATAACGCATGGAGAAAAGATCATATTGGGTAACCATCTACGCGTTAACAAGTTTAATTGGATGGATTTCGGAAATACTTGGAATAAACAACCAGTTAAAGTTTAACTAATATGATTTAGGGATGCCAAAGAAAAGTTTGGTTAGTAGTGAACAGTTATCATGAAAACTAAAATTAATTAAAGAATACGGGACTATTAATTACCTTAACAATCATTATTAATGATGCATTGCCATGCTAATTGTGAAGAGTGAATACATTAGATTCAAAAGTATTATAATTATATGATAAGTGACTGGATAAAATGAATGTGCATATTTGTTTGATTAAAAGAAATTATTTTTTTTTCGTACAGACAAGCAATACATAATTTTGGCACGAGAATAGTTCAGAAAATCATGAAAATATATATATAAAGAGAGGATGAAATCTTATTTCTCTGAAATAAGTTTAATTAGTGAAGTGCTGAGCTATATAGGAATTAATTCAATTAACTGTACAATTATCTTTCATTAAATATGATGAATTATGATAGCTGTTGGGATTTGCAAAAGTTACCAAATATTATTCATAGATCCGTTTCATCCTGAATTTATTCAATGGTGATAAAACAATCTTTCTTGATAAGAATTCTTTGAGTTTATAGCTATGGAAATGATGTTAATTCAAACTGACTCAGCCTTCGAAATAGAAAAGTTCTGAAAAGAAAAGTTTTGAAAGAAGATTTTCGTTGTCCATCACAAATCTTTTACCATCGATCCGAATAACACAGCTGTACCTCCTCGTACGCTACCATAAAATAAAAAGGACGCATCTTTTCAAAAGAAAGAGTGCCATTTGAAAAGGATGCATCTTTCCGCAAGGAAAGATGCATTGGAAACTTTCCATTCCATACGAAAGGACGCGCCCTTCCCTCATGCCGTCCCTACGGCTGCCATAAATGGGTACCCGGGGCTTGGGCACAGGACACTTTTAGTTTTTTATGTTATTAACTTATTATCACGTCTTAAGATGAGGGCTGTGTTTAAATATTTTTTTAAAAAATTATAATTAAAAAATAATTTAAAAAAAATTAATAAAAAAAAAAACTCAGATTTAACCATGAATTATTTTTTAAACTTATTTTTTAGGGACCCAAAAATGACTAGAATTATTGTTCGATAGCAAAGCTGTTATTTAAAAAAAATGATTATTTCTTGAGCTATTTCTGAATAAATACTATTATGTACACTTATTCAGAGATAATTTTTATTAATCAAACACTACCAAAAAAAATTAAGCACAATAATCCTGAAACTTGAGTTAGTGGTGTACGTAAAGGTACAAAGGTACGCCTAATGGCAATGTTTTAATAATAAAGCTGAACAACAAACTACTTAACATTTAAGTCATGAATCAATCGATTAAATCAAATAAATCGAAATAATTGAATCAAATAATATTATAATTTTTTAATTTAATAATATAAAAATATAATATAAAAATATTAATTTAAATAAAATATTAATATTTTAAAAATATTTTTAATTTTATTTATTAAAATTAAAAGTCTAAAATTAAATTGAATTGATTTTTTGAAATCCGATTGATTAAATAATTTTTTTTTAATTTTTATTAAATTATATAAAAATTAATTTTAATAATAAAATTAAATTGGACTGATGAACGATACTCGATTAGATCGATTCAACTGATCGATCCGAATTTAAAACCATGCCTAATGGTAAGTGTTGGGGGGTAAAATCGTCATGTGTCATTAATAGTGAACGCAGCTAAGGTCATAAATCATAAATCTTAGCACAATACGACTAAATAAAACAAATATGACCACCAACCATCTTCTGCCCGATAGTCACAAACACAGAGAAATACTATATATGAACTAACATATCCAATTTTACCGCACCATGGCAAAATTAGCTTCCGTCCGAGTAGGCATCAGATGAGTTTTTAATTTGTAGCTAGGAATTATCACCATCTTAATGAGCGCCTTGAAGATGTGGAAAAAAAGGGGAGCAAATTCTATGCATCCAAACAGCTGAGAAGCACCATTGGCCTAGAGAAACCCATTAATAACTAATAGTATTGTTACAAGATTTGTGACTATAAATTGGTATAGCAGTAGCTTAATTGTAAAAGTTATTTATATTAGTAGCTTGATTGTAGAAATAGCTTAATTATAGATCAGTTGCTTAATTGTAGGAATGCCTTGATTCTAGGAATTAGTGATATATTTTCTAACATGATGTTGTGTGTAGAAAAAAATTCTTCTACTTTTTAATTAAGAAAGTGTACATATATATATATATGTACACTTTCTTAATTAAAAAGTAGAAGAATTTTTTTCTTCTCTAGTTACATGGTATCATAGCTGGAAATCAAAATTTTAGACTGATTTTTTTTCCTCTATTTTTTTTCTTTGGTTCTTCATTGCCCAAGAGAGTAGTTTTGGTTTAAGATTCTACCCTTGTAAGTAGGCTATCAATTTTGGGTTACCTTGTTAGAGTGACAATCCTTCTCACCGCCCCATTCATTTGGAGCGCAGATTGTCAATTGGTCAGCCAAAAAAGTTCGGTCATCTGATTCTTGACGAGTGAGTCACACATACCTCCACGCCCGTGAGTTGCACCATCTCTTATCTGTTTTGGATCATCCTCATCTGTCACCAGGAAAGTCCTTTTCTCTTATTGGTGTGTTGCGATATATATTTTAGATTTGTTGTCATTTTCCTGTTTGGTGCTTCTATTTCATTGGCTTTGCTGGTTGTCTCTCTTATCTATTTGGAGTGTATTTTCTTGTGTTCAAGATTATAATGGCTGAACAAAAGAACTTGGTTATGCCTACCGTAATTCATATATTGTCTAAAATTACTGAACATAAGCTGAATGGATCTAATTATTTAGACAGGTACAAAACTGCTCAACTTTATCTACGAAGTATTTCTAAAGATAGTCATCTAATTGAGGATCCACCCACTGATAATACTTGTACTGAATGGCTAAGAACTGATGCTCAATTATTTTTACAATTTTGTAATTCTATTGAGACTGAGATAGTTGGTCTTGTCACTCATTGTGAGTATGTGAAAGAATTGATGGAGTATTTAACTTTTCTATATTCTCGTAAAGAGAATATTTCTCATATTTATTATGTGTGCAAGGGATTTTATTGGGCTGAACAATAGGATCAATCTCTTTGAGCCTATTTCATGAACTTTAAACACACTTATGAGGAATTCACGGCCTTGTTACCTTTTAGTGTTGTTATCAAAGTACAAGAAACTTAGCGTGAGCAGATGGCAGTCATAAATTTTCTTGCTTGTCTTAATCCTCAATTTGAAAGTGTTAAATCATAGATTTTGTCTAGTTCTGATATTTTCTCTTTAAAAGAGATCTTTACTAGGATACTTCACACAGATACTAGTGCTCTTGTCTCACCTGTACAACATTCTAGTGCACTTGTCAATCATAACAATGGAATAATTGGTCGATCCTATTCTCAGAATAACAACAGAGGTTGAACTAATTGTGGTCGAAATGACAACGGCCGGCATATGCTGTCACTCAAGACATAGGGGGAGTAGTCTGCTATTATTATCATGAATCAGGTCACACTAAACGGACTTGTCAGAAATTACAAATGAAAAAAAATCTTTCGTGTCTCAGTATGCTCATGTTGTAGCTACTACTGATGCTCCTCATCTGTTTTTCGATCAGACTATTACAATTTCTGAATATGAGTATGCAAAATTTACCCAGTACCAAGAAGCACTAAGAAATTTCTCTCAATCTATCACTGCCATTGCCGAATCAAGTAAAACTAAAGCATGTCTTCTTTCTTCTTTCTCTCAGTGGGTCATTAATTTCGGTGCCATAGATCATATGATAGGTAATCCCAGTCTCTTTTTTACTTTTAAATCACACATCTTACCTTTTTGTGTCACCTTAGTAGATGGTTTCATCTCCTCTGTACTTGGCTCTAGCACTATCTATCCCACATCGACACTGTCTTTATCATCCGTATTAAGTTTGCTAAAATTTTCTTTTAATTTGATGTCTATTAGCAAACTCACTTGTACTCTTAATTGTTGTGTCTCATTCTTTCTTGATCATTGCCTATTTCAGGATCTTATGACAAAAAGGATTATGGTAAAGGATGAGAATTAGGAGGGCTGTACATTTTGGATACCCAAGTACCCCGGACCATTGCCTGTTCTAGTACTTTATCCTCTTTTGAAGCTCATTGTCGATTGAGACATCCCTCTTTACCTTTCTTAAAGAAAATATGTCTTCTGTTTTATGATGTATCTTTTTAGATTGTGAGTCATGTCAGTTTGCAAAATATCATCATTTGTCTTCTGTTTCTCAAGTCAATAAATGAGCCAGTCATGTTTTTGAGTTAATACATTCAGATGTTTGGGGACCATATCCTATTATGTCCAAGACTGAATTTAGATATTTTGTGACTTTTGTGAATGAATTTTCTTGTATGACTTGGCTTTATTTAATGAAATTCCGTTCTGAATTACTTTCATTTTTGCATGTCACCAAGAGGATGATGATCTACTAATATATCCTATCATCTGTCAAGAACCCAGTAATGCTTTAATACAATAACCACCACCATCTCAATCGAAATCATCTATTACTCAAGTCTATTCTTGACGACTTAATCCTCCTATGACAAGATCGACACCAGTCTCTTCTTCGTCATCGGATCCAATGCCCAATGACATTGATTCGTCCATTGCTCTCCGAAAAGGTAAATATCAGTGTTCTTATCATATTTCCTCTTTTGTTAACTATGATTGCCCGTCCTTTGCTTTTTGTTCTTTTGTTACATCTCTTGACTCCGTCAAGATTCCCAAGTCTGATCACCAAGCCTTATCCCATCCTGGTTGGCGTGATGCCATGCTAGAAGAGATGAATGCTTTAATAGAGAATGGTACTTAGGATCTGGTAGACCTACCTGTTGCTAAGAAAGTTGTTGGGTGCAAGTGAGTCTTTGCAGTCAAATTTAATTCTAATGGTTCGGTGGCTTGTTTAAAAGCTCGCCTAGTGGCTAAAGGCTACGCACAAATATATTTTGTGGACTATTATGACACTTTTTTTCCTGTGGCCAAGTTGACTTCAGTACGATTATTTATTTCTATGGTGGCTACATATGATTGGCCTCTTTATCAACTTGATGTCAAAAATGCCTTTTTACATGGAGATCTTCAGGAGAAAGTGTATATGGAGCAGCCACCTAGGTTTGTTGCTCAAGGGGAGTCTAGGAAGGTTTGTCGCCTTTGAAAATTACTATATATATTGAAACAGAGTTCTTGTGCTTGGTTTGAAAAATTCAGTCAAGCAGTAGGGAGGTTTGGAATGAGTAAAAGCAAATATGATCATACAGTATTTTATAAGCAATTAGAATCTGGCATTATTCTACTTGTTGTGTACGTAGATGATATCGTCATCACTGGAATTTCATCTTTGAAATCTTTCTTATAGAGCCTTTAATACTAAAGATTTGGGGCTGCTAAAGTACTTAGAAATTGAGGTGTCAAGAAGTAAAAGGCATTTTCTTATCTCAGAGGAAGTATATTCTAAACCTATTAATGGAGACTAAAAAATTAGGAGTTAAACCATGCAGTACTCCTATGCATCCTAACCAGAAACTCACGAAAGATGGAGATGCTTTTGATGATCCTGAATAATATAGAAGGCTAGTTGGAAAACTGAACCATCTTACAGTGACCCGCCCTGATATTGCTTACTAAGTAAGTGATGTAAGTCAATTTATGTCCTCTCCAATAGTACATCATTGAGCAGCCTTGGAACAATTCCTATGTTATTTGAGGGGAGCTCTTAGACGAGGGATACTGTATCGGAATCATAGTCACATAATATTGAGTATTTTTTAGTTGCAGATTGGGCAGGATCTAAAATGATCGAAGGTCTACCACTGGCTATTGTGTTTTTGTTGCTGGCAACTTGATTTCATGGAAGAGTAAGAAGCAAAATATTGTGTCTCAGTCTAGTGTAGAGTTAGAATATAGAGCGATGGCCCAATCTGTGTGCAAAGTTATGTGGATTTTTTAACTCATAACTGAGGATGGTCTTAAAGTCTTGATTCCAGCAAAGCTGTGGTGCGATAATCAAGCAGCGATTTATATTGCTTCAAATCCAATTTTTCATGAACAAACTAAATATATTGAGATAGACTGTCATTTTATTCATGAAAAAATACCATAGAACTTGATTTCTATAGCATATGTAAAGACCGAAGAACAGTTAGGGGACATTTTTACAAAAGCTCTTCATGAAAATCTGGTTTCTTACATATGTAACAAACTGAGCATGATTGACATCTATGCTCCAGCTTGAGGGGGAGTGTTACAAGATTTGTGGCTATAAATTGGTATATCAGTAGCTTGATTGTAGGAGTTATTTATATTAGTAGCTTGATTGTAGGAATGGCTTGATTTTATAAATTAGTGATATATTTTTCTAATTTAGCTTCTATGATGTTGTATATATATACTTTCTCAATTAAAAAGTAGTAGAAATTTTCTCTTCTCTAGTTATAAGTATAATATTTGGCTAGATCTTGGCATGTGTAGGAGGTTGAAACGCAGCAGGAAGTGGAACTTTTATTAAAGGGCTGCATTAATCCAGCTTGAATTCACCTACAGATGGAAACCAAAAAAAGTAGAGTTAAAAACATTTTTTTCAAGGAATTTTTCAAACTTCCACCTTACGCAAGCTCTTAAAAATCCTTTTTTGCTTGCCATTTGAACATTATTTCTCAGATCTGGCATCTCCCAGTCAGGGGTAATGCTATTTATCGGTTATCTCGCCGTTTAAGGATGGCCAGACATAGACTGTCCAGATGGAATAGGACGGAACTGGGGGATTTGGTCAGACAAGTTGAACAGTTGAGAATGACATTAAGATCTTGCAGACTAAGGAAGATCACGATGGTTTTCTGGCTGACTCGGACCTCTCTTCTCTCCGGGAAAAGCTGGCTCGTCATCACTCCCTCCTTCGGCAGCAAGAGGTGTATTGGTGGCAGAGGTCCAGGTTTTAGTGGATTTCTGATGGGGACCGTAATACCAGATTTTTCCACCATGCTACTCTAAAGCAACGTGCTACTAATAGGATTCAGAGGTTAGTTGATGATGAGGGGCATAGTCAGAGGATATTTAGTCTATCAGGGATATGCTTCTTCACTTCTTCCAGTCTAGATGGGCAGAATCCACTGGTAATGGAGCCCCGGTTATTCCGGTTTGGACTCTAGGAAGGTGTCTGCCCAGGAAAATTTCTTACTTGCCAAGTCTATTACAGCGGATGAGATTAGGGAGGCCCTTTGGGAGCTGGGGCCGGATAAGGCCCCTGGGCCTGATGGATTCCCGCCTTTTTTCTACCGTCACTACTGGGCTATTATTGGTAGGAGGTGGTTCAGGCTATTCAGACTGTATTTCTAACTAAGCACATTCCTGCGGAATGGAATCAGACCTTCATTACTTTGGTACCTAAACGCTCGGATGTGTCCCTTCCGCAGCATTTTAGGCCCATTAGTCTATGTACTACTTTGTACAAGGTTGTGCTCGTCTTTTAGCTCGCGTCTTAGTTCAGTGATTCCTCGCCTCATTTCTATTGAGCAGGGGGCATTCATTAGAGGGCGTTCTATTTCGGATAATGTCCTCATTGCTCAGGAGTTTATGCATGATCTCCAAAGAGCTCCGGCTAGTCATTGCTTTATGGCTGTTAAGCTTGATATGGAAAGAGCTTATGATAGACTAAGTTGGACCTTCTTGCATCGCTCTCTTCAGGAGTTTGGATTTGATGGGCTATTTATTGAGTGGATTATGGTTTGCATACAGAGGCCTTCTTTTTCTTGATCATTAATGGGAGTCCGACTGAGTTTTTTTGCTCCGCTGTTGGGCTTCGGCAGGGATGCCCCTTATCCCCTTTGCTGTTTATCTTGGCTGTGGATGATCTTTCACGTGCTTTCTACCAGGCTCAGCTAGATCGGCGAATTACTCCATTTAGGGCTGGTCGGGGGGGCCCCCTGGTCTCTCATCTTCTTTTTGCTGATGATTGTATCCTCCTTGGTCAGGCTTTTTCTGTTAATGCTTCATTCTATTCTATTATTCAACGCTATTGTCAGGCTTCAAATCAGAAGGTTAATTTCCTCAAATCTTCTATATGTTTTAGCCCGAAGACCTCTAGGACCACCAGGGAAGCCATTATCAATCTGTCGGGTATTACTTCTTACACTGACAGGTTTATGTATTTGGGGATCCCTATAACGGAAGACGTCCCTGGTGCTCTGACTATTATGAGCTGGCGAGGAGGGTTCGCCAGCGGATTGAGGGATGGCAGGTCACTGGCCTATCGATGATGGCCAGGATCATTATTATTCGCTCGGTCCTTTCTTCTCTTCCCTTGTATCTTATGACGAATGCTGCTATTCCGGTTACTTGCCTTAAGAGGATTGAGAGATGTTTCAGAGATTTTCTATGGGCTTCTATGCAGGATGGTCACGATATTCATCTTTTATCCTGTGATATGGTCTGTATGCCTATTCAAGAAGGTGGTCTTGGGATCCAGTCTCTCAGTGTTAGAAGGGAGGCCCTTCTTGCCAGACATGCATCGAGATTCCTTCTGGAGCCACATTGTCTTTGGAGCACTATGATGCGTGCTAGGTATGGGGATTGGACGTCTGCCTTGCATATCTGTTCGCCTCAGGGATGTTCCTCTTTTTGGAGGGAAGTATGTCGGCTTGGCTAGGCTATTCTGGTAATATCTCTTGGATGATTGGAGATGGATCATCGATTGATGTTAGTCAGGAAACCTGGATTTCTGACCTTCCTCTCTCTCGGTGGCCTTCGTTTATGAGTATTGATGTCCCATGCAGTTTAAGGGTCAAGGATTTGATTTCATTTGATCCCCCTGCTTGGCATATCCCCTCGTGACCTGATTCTTCGGCGTGGAGCTTTCTAGGCGGATTCTCTCCATGCCTCTTACTCCTGGCCGGTTATCTGATTTTAGGGTCTGGCAGAGGTCCTGTCTCTCCAGAGCTCCACCATGGATTTGATGAAGATTTTCAGGCCTGTGCCCCAGCGATCGGAGGATGCGAGGTGGATTTGGAAGCTTCCCACTCTTTCCAGGATTCAGCTGTTTATTTGGAAGCTTATGTGGGATTGCCTTCCTACTTGTGTCCTCCTTTCTCGGAGGGGTATGGCTATCTAGTCGATTTGTCCCTTGTGTAGGCTTGAGGAGGAGTCTACTGAGCATGCTATTTTCATCTGCCCAGAGCTCGTCGGATTTGGAATATGGTGGGTTATTCCGTTAGGCTGGCTGATTTGGGCTCCCCTCGCTTTTCTTTCCTTCTTGATCTCCGGAGGGATCACCAGCAGAAAAGTGGTCTTTGGGCTGCGATGGCTTATCACATCTGGTTGTCGAGGAACCAGCTTATTTTCACAGACGATTCCATTACTGCTCATAGGACCGTGAGAAAGATTAGATCCGTAGTGGCGGACTGTGCCCGTATTGGTTCTGACGTCTCTGGCCTTTGGGGATCCCTGCTGCTTCGGCAGCGAACCGTCATACGGTTTTCATCTCCTGGGAGCCCCCCCTCCAGGGTTCGTTAAAATCAACTTTGATGGGAGTGTCCATGGTAGAGCTGCTGGTTCTGCTTTTGTTATCCACGGTCATTACGGTGATCTGTTGGCTGCTGGAGGTTTTGGTACTCTTGACTCTTCCGTCCCTATATCGGAGCTCTATGCGGCTTGGGCAGGTATTTCTTATGCTTTTCGAATTCTTCATGCTAAGAGGCTTTTGATTGAGGGTGATTCCATGTCGGTCATCTCTTGGCTGCAGAAGGAGAAGTGCCCTCTTGGCCCTGTGAATCCGATGCTTTCGGATATCTGGACTATCCTGCGGGAGTGTGACTGCGCCCAGATCCGCCATATTTATTGTGAAGCCAATTTGGCGGCGGACTGGGTGGCTAGTTATGTGGCTCAGCATGCGGGATCTTGGATATGGAAGCCGGGCGACCCCTGTCCTTCTGCAAATTTTGTATTCAGACCTATCAGGGCTGATTCGCATGAGATTAGTGTGATCGCCCGCTTGTACCAAAAAAAAAAAAACATGCCTTCGATTAGGGATGGCAATTTTTTATGTTTGGCCATTTACTCAGTTGGTACCATTTCTAACTAGTCGAGGAATTTCAGATCTAAATGGCTTAACAGGTATGGGGATTACCCATTAACGGCTAAACAGGTAAAAGCTAGGGATGGTATCCTTTGCCCCATCCCCGTTTATCCATCCCTATCCCCGTTAACTTTAATATAATATATTAAAATTTTAAAATTTAAAATAAATAAAACATATATACTAAAAAATCCTAGTAAAACATGTTTGAATCTCCTTGTCTCTTCTCTTCTTTCATGCAGTCATCCTGAACATCAAAGCCAGAACCCTAGCAAATTAATCTCTCTCTCTCTTTGTCGCCGCCATCTTCCTTAGCTTCACCATCTATCTTCGCCGCCACACCGAGAATGCCCTTCCTAGCTAGCACCTTTCTCTCTTTGGTGCGCTCATCTCTTTCTCTATTTTCATCATAAAACTCTAGCTAAAACTAGCGAACCATGAATGAGTGCAATGAGCGACAAATCAACGACGAACCAGTGGGTACCTATAGGTAATTTTATTTTATTTATATAAATGGTCAAATAGATATCCCACTACCAGAAATTAACCTTTCAGCAAGGGACAAAATCCCTTGGTGAAAGTCAAAAATCCCTTGGTGAAGAGTTTCACCGAGGGATTTTCAAGAAAAATTTGTCCCTTGGTGATAGGTTGATTTCTGGTAGTGTTCAGTGGGTACCCATTTACCAGGCCAGGTATCCTCGTCCTTACCCGTTAACTATAACGGCTTCACGGGATGAAAAACAGAAAGGTTTTTTTCCAACGAGGATGGGGACCGGTAGAGATCGCCTAGGGCCATCTTCGGGCCATTGCCATCCCTACCTCCAATGGCCTATTTGAAATATTAGGAGTAATTTTTTAGAAAACTTCTATAAAAATATAAAATAAAATTTTATGTTTAAATCTATTTTTTAAAAAAATTAAAAATCATATTTTTAATTTTCCAAATATGCACTAGATTTAGGAAGTATTTTTTAAAATTATTTTAATTATTTTTCAAAATAAGGTAACATATTCCTTATGTTTTTTTATCATGTGCTGCTATTTCCACAGTCAAAAATGCTTTACCATCTACCACTGCCGCTGCTGCTACGATCGCCATTATCATCATCCACCATCCTTCATTACCATCACTATCACTACTATCACTATATTTTTGTTATCCTCCTCTACTACTACTATATATTTCCATCACATTTACTATCTTCCACCACCTAGCATCTACTACCATCTTCACCGGCCATTATCACCACAGCAACCTATCTCCACCATCCATCGCCACCCATCACCATCACTGCAACAATATATGCTCCATCCTCTACCATAGCTCCACTACTAGCCATTACCTCCACGATCAACTACCTTTTCTTGCTAACAATTGTTGTTATCGTTATCCTCACCCACTACTATATTTTCACCATCCACCATTAGCACTACATCTACTAGCATCACCATATCTTTACCATATCTACTACCATCACCATATCTCCATCATACTTACCATCATCAACATTAACATACCTTCATCATCTATTATTATCAGTATCATCATTCTTGCACCCCACCACTGCCTCCCTCCACGACCTACCATCATGTCTCTGTATCCGCCACTTGTCTTTACCATTCACTATCAGAGTAACTACTTTTATCATCTATTATCGCTACTGCTCACGGAATATATTAATAATTCTATTAAAATTTAAACTACTTCAAGTCCAAATCGCACGTGAATATCCTAATAATACGTATATGCATTTTCCTCTACGTAAAAAGCCACAAAAACAAATCGCATCAAATTTTTTACAGCCACAAATAAACAGCCCTACACAAATTTTCTAATAGGATTAGTTCTAGGTTTTAAGTTAGAATTGATCCAATCTGATGCTCACTCTTGGTTTCTCTTAAACTTATTTTGAAAGATTTTACAAAAAGTTAAACATTTTTTTAAGAAAAGGAGCAAATGAGAACAAGAGTATAATAAAAAACTGGCATTAATAACACCTTCCATGTATAGTCCGCCAATTATTGGCACTAGAATATATAGCCCAAAAACTAATTGAACACCTAAACTTTTTGTTGCTTGCCACTAAAATTTTCTTTGAGGCCATGAGGGCATCCAAAACATAACATGTCCAATTTCTTTAGTATTCTAGTATTATTGAACCGAACTTACATTTGTGAGTTCTTCTCTAGATCAAGCTTGGTACCATTAGACAAGGAGAAAATTAGGGTTGGTGTGAGGAACCTCTATCCCTAATTGGGATCCCTTTAATTCAGCCTAATGTGGAATATAATCTTTTTATTTACTACCAAGATTACAAGGGAGACCTTGTTTGCCATTTCAAATAAATTAACGCCATGTTTTTATTAAAATAATATAGGTTTTAGAAGTTGTTTGTATGTATTTTGAATTAACAAATTATTCATTATGCTATATTATAGTAATTTGCATGTCAGAAGTTAATAAAAGATCATTAACCCCCTATTAGTTCTTCTGCAAATGGTTCATATGGCATAGCAATATTTTCTCAGGATTATAATGGCTTGGAACTTTGATAAAGGCAGACCTAGCCTTGATGCCAAGTCTGATCGATGCAGATAGGTGAAAGAGGGCAATTACTAGTCTTGCACTAGCTTATTGAGGGTCTTTGATTCAACATCGCTGCCCATTCCATGAAAAGTTGTGGTTTTGTATTACGCCCACCAGTATCATCATAGCATCATCATACTTGCATCCCATCATTACCACCTTCCATGACCTACTGCCATACCTTCACCATCACCATTACCTTTACTATCTACCACCACCATTGTCATCACCACCTACCATTGCCGCCACCACTATCATATCTGCACCATTCATCATGATTGCCATCTCTTCTACAATCATATATGCACCATACATCATGACGACCATCTCTTCTACCATCCATTATGATAAATCCATCATCAACCACCCTCATTGATTTTTTTTTTTTAAATTAAAATGATCTCTTATTTTCAATAATGAACTTTTTTTTATTTTCTCATAAAAAAGAAAAATGAGAGATAGATATGAACTTGGGGATGAAAAATAGAAAATATTTTTTTGTAGCTGAACAGATAGAAGTTTCTGAACATTTTTTCCACTATGCTGGTTCTTTCCTCTCAGAATACTGCACTTTGGTTTCCTTTGCTTAGCCTACAGCCTTTCTAAAATATCACTCAATTACCATTATACCTTTTTTACATTTTCATTTCCTATCCGCTTGTCATCCATCTTATCTAGTTTTATATCAATTGGAGAAATATGCAAAAAGAGAGCCTTGAAGGATGTACTTGTCAATTTAAAGATCTTTCTACCATGATATCACCTTTTATAAAAGCTTTGCAATTCAAAAGAAAGAAAAGAGAGAATAAAGAATGGCATACAAAAGAATAAAGAATGGCCTTAAACATGCCGGATATCACCTCTTTTGGTGATTGTATGATTTAAGATAAATCCTATTGTACATGGATGATATCGTAAATAAAATAAAGTTCAACGGATGGAATTGAAGCTTGATCATCAAAACCTATGATTCAATTAATGATGTAGCAAGATTTTGCAGAAGTGAGACATGCTCACTTTAATTTCTTTTTTAATAATCATCTTTTGACTTTAACTAAGGTCCTTTTTTCTAGTTTCATTGGACTTTATTTTATTTGTGACACCAACCACATACAGCTGAAAGTACCATAGAAAAAGCTTCTTTGTTCAAATAGTTCAACCTATGTTATCTAATCTATTTTTCATTGGAATTAAAACTAATTTACTTAAATTTCCTAAGATCTCACATGAATATTAGTTTTGAATTGATCTTGGCTTAATGTTGTTTCAAAGTTTATTTTTTTGGGATATGACAATAGAATTAAAATAATAAAAATTATAATTTAAAATTAAAATAAAATTTTAATTATGATTAAATTATATGAAATTGAGAAGAGTGCTGTGCCAAGTAGTTTAAAGAAATTGTTTATATAAGTTATTAAAAATTAAGTTAAATAATTTAGAGTATTGGGTATAAAATAGTGACTTGATGAGCAATGGTGAATAGAAATGATATAGAAGTGGTAGCAACATGTCTACAATAAGTTAAAAACTTAAAATAATTAAATAAGTTAAAAACTTAAAATAATTACATTTGCAATCCTTATCACATAATAAACTCAACATAATGGTAGAATATTACCATATGCATTGGTCATAAACAATTATGTATTTTTTCTTTTTTAAAATGATTTAGTTGTAGTTTGAATTTATATTCTAATTATAATATACTATATCTAGTCACATGCTCTTGTACGGGTTATTTTTGAATATAATTATTTTTATAACGAAGTCTTTTAAAAATTAAAAGAAAAAATGCTCATTATCATCATATAAATCACTATAAAAATTTTTGATTTTCCTTGCATTTTTAGAGACCGCTTGATATTTACAACTACAATTCCAATTGTAATATTTCCAACTGCAGCATATATTTGAATTGTAAGCAAATAAATGGGTCCTTACTTTAGTTCATTCTACCATTATAAATTTCTTCATATCTAATTACCATGCCATTTGATAATAATATATTTCATTTAATTTAAATAGCTAACTAATTCATTCAAAAACTGAATGGCAACCATCATATGATTTAGTTTGCAATTTTATAAGAAAGAGGTGTGCACATGCAATTCAATCCAGAATGGGAATCCTCTTTGCTACTGCTAGCACATCTCTCGACTAAAATCAAATTATATGATTGCAAATGATAAATCTAATTTGTTCAATGATGAATGTAGGCAACATAGAAAAGGCAAGGAGAAAAATCCACAAAGAAATCTAATAAAAATTAGCATATTAAAAGGAGACGTGGACCTTATTCCACTGAGCCACATCTAAAAAATTAGAGACACATGATAAACATGAACAAATAAAACCATCAAATGGATATTTTACGATCCACCACTAGTTAATATCAACAAACTAATTAGAACAATACTAACATGTTTTGCATCTTCATTAGGGCATCGTAGACTATGGTTTGAAGCCTCTAAATTAGTTTGTATTCCATAATCTATAAACCACATCTTATGCATCAGTGGTAAAATATATCTTTTTTGGTTGGCACCATAACCTCAGTCGGTAATTATCAAACAAATGAAATCAGAATATACTAAATATTGTACACTAAGTTAACAGTGTTACTGTAGTTGTCTGTCAACTTCTCCATGGTATCAGAAACATTGATGCTTTCAGAACTGAAAGGCACGCATGCTAAGTTTTTTTTTTGTTTTGATATGAACCCTAATAGAAGATCTGATCAGCTTACCAAGGATCTTAATAAAGATTTCTCTTAGTGTGAGCAACTTGTAACCTGCATTCCGGGTAGAGATCAGAACAAATTACCCTTTCTTTTTTCAACAAAGACATTACCTTACGTTGATTGAAGTTACTTGTCATACATGACTGATTGTTCTAGTCTATCTTACGTGGACGTAGTTTAGTATAAATAATTACACAATTCTACAGCAACAAAAGAAAAATTACACCATTCTACAGCAACAAATTATTTTTTCATATTTTATAAGATGAAATATAAAAAACATGTTTGCAATATAACCCAGATCAAAAAAAGGTTTATACCAAAAAAAAACAAGACTGAACAATACATTAAACACATGCTTTTTGCGACACAATAATGTACCCTATGCTCTCTACATTGCACATATAACTCATGTAATTCTACAGTAAATATTTTCAAATGAATTGAAGTAACTCAACACAAGCACGTAGTTTTTTTAAAAAAAAATAGATATAATGAACTCCTCCATTTTCTTCTTAATTTCAATATATAAAAAACAAAGATAAAAGATCAAAACAAACTATATTCCCTCAACGCTAAGACAACAGTGAAATAACTTGTGCATTCTACTTTTTTTCATCTAAAAAAATTTCTGAAAAAATACAGAAGCAAATAATAATCGGCAGCTGGCATCTGAATCAAAATAGATATGGTTCCATTTGCCAAAAAATACTCTTATCGTGAAATTCTTGGAGCTTGGAGTAACAGATTAATCTATATTACGCTACAAGAAAACAACCAAATACTGATAAAAATTAGTGATGAAAATTTTCGTCACTAAACTGTGATAGATTAGTGATGAAATAGTGACTGAAATTAAAATTAGTAACGAATATTAGTGACGAAACTCAATTCCGTCAGCAAAATTACCTCAAAAAATAATGCCTATATTTTTTGATGGATTTATGATGGTTTTGTGATGATTTTTGTGATGGTTTTGTGACAAATATTGTATCCGTTTCTAAAATATGGCGGGTAGTTGACGAAAAATTTTTAGTGATAGATTAGTAACCGAATTTGTGATGGACGCTCTATCCATCACTAAAATTTTAATATATAAATAATTTTCTCAAAAAATATTATGTGATGGACTGAGCATCCGTTACTAAATTAGTGACAGACAAGCTTACCATCACTAACTTAGTGACGGACGAGCTTATTTATCACTAAATAGTGACTGAGTGTTCTTTTCTTCATTTTTTTTAAAAATAAAATTTTATAGTGTAAATTTTGTAATGAAAGAAATAATCTGTCACTAATTAGTGACGAATGATCGATTTCGTCACTAAGTAGTAACGGACGGATGGTCGATTCCGTCATGGCATTGTGATCGAATCGACCATCCGTCACTAAGAACAATCCATCACTAATTAGTGATGGATGGTCAATTTCGTCACTAAGTAGTGATGGATTGTCGATTGTTCTTAATTGTAAGTAGCGATGAATGGTCGATTTTGTCACGAATTAGTAACGACATCAACCATCCGTCACTAATTAGTGATGAATTATCCCTTCCATCACTAAATTTACATTAGTTACCCAATTTTTTGATAATTTCAATATCTAATTACATGGTTAAGCTTATCAATTATCAATCAATTCCTAACTTAATCTAAAATTTTATGAGCTTGATATTCAAAATAGACTTGCGAAATGAACTTGTACCAAAGAAAAATTATATACTCAATCTAAGACTGAGCTGAGCTAGAAAAAATTAAAATCAACCTAGTCTGAATAGAAACTATATATATATATAAGAATATATACATATGCATATTAGGTTGGGACTATGTATATTTGCACCTCTGTTTCAAGTTGTACGAATTGAACAAGGGTTGGGTTGGGATCAGGTACGAGTAAAGAGTCCTATAGTTTGATGTTGGGTTGGGACTATGTATGTATGAATAAAGAGCTCTATAACTTGATGTTGGGTTGGGTTCAATGTTTTTAAAACCGGATTGGACAACAAACGAGCATGACATTTGGATCGTAGGTCAATTGATTCGACCAAATAAACTAGTTGGATCGAATAGGATGATATCATAATTAATTTTTAATTTAATAATATAAAATAGTAAAATATAAATATTAATCTAAGTGAAAAATTAAAAATCCCAAAAAATCCAATCCTAATTTCATTTATCAAATCTAAAAGTCTAAAAATTGGGGTTGGACTGGCTCTTCGTAACCCGATCGGTTTAATGATTTTTTTTTGTTTTCATCGAGTCATATAAAAGTCAACTTTAATAATAAAATCGGATCAGAATGATGATTGGTTTTCCGATTGGATCGATCGGCCAGTCCAGTTCAGTTTTCAAAACCATGGTTGGGGCTATTTGATGTTGGGTTGGGGCCATATATGTTTCAAGATTTCATGCATTGATTTGTATCAGCTAAATAAACAAATTAGCTGTTGATTGTTTTGGTTTTAAAAGGCAACAAAACCAAAGTTAGCATGGAAACAGCTACGCACAACCTTTGCAAGTGACAAATATTTTTGTCACTAAATTATATCATATAACTACATACACCCTCATGCTACACATGAGTGTTGCTTTAATCTTAATTTTAAAAATAAAAATAAATAAAAATTAAATTTGAGAAATATTGTTTATGGACTAATTTAATAAAATGATCCATTACTATTTCTTTCTTGGCTTATTTTTGCTTCTCCGCTATGATAGATAAGATCCATATTAAAATATAATATATTTAAATTTAAGAAATTATCATGAGCCATTAGTTGTTTAGAGCATATATATTAAAGAAATTTTTAATAGAAATAACTCAATCAATGTTTATAGAGTTGAGAGGGAAACATAGCTTTTTAAACTTAGAGATAAAATTATTTTTAATATATATATATACATAAAAACTAAAAAAGAATACTATTTTAAAATTAAAATTAATGAATTAAATAAAGTAAAATTCTTTTGAGAAGATGATTGCCATAATTTTTTTCAATAAAATTTTTATATAAATAATTTTAATGATCAAATATGGTTCATATGATTTCTATATATATATATATATATATATATATATATATATAATATCTAAATTAGGTAATTAAGAGAAATGTTACCATTTCAGGGAGGAGGCATTGCGTGGGTTGCAGGGGAGCCCCTCCTTGCTATACCTTATTGCTAGCTGGGGAGCATCTATTTACACTACAAAAATTACTCTCTACACCCCTAATTTTTTTTAAAAATAATTTCCTAAACTACCTTTAAAACCCTCGCCCTCCTCTCCCCGTTCGCTCCGGCACCCGTTTCCTCCAGCACCCCCCCTCCCGCAGCTTCCCTTCTCCCCCGTTCGCTGGCGCCCCTCCCCTCCTTTGGAGCACCAACTCCTCTCCTCGATCCGGTTGCTTTACCCTTCCCCTTTAGATACTGGGGCAAGGGAAAGCTGGGGAGTGGGGTCAGTTGTCGGAGCGAACGAGGAAGGGAGAAAGTCGGGAGGGGGCCTCCAGGCAAGAGGGAGCCGGGGAGGGGGGTTGGTGCCGTGAGGGGGGGTCGCTGGAGCAAACAAGGGAGGGGAAGGGGGGAAGCCCGGGGGGCTGCTGGAGGGGGGGGCGGCGAGGGTTTTAAGGATAGTTTAGGAAATTAATTTTTTTTAAAAAAAATTGAGGGTGTAGAGATTATTTCTTGGTGTAAATAGAAGCTCCCAAGGGGCCGGCCCCTCCGCCCATTGTCGCCACCATGCCACCTCCACCGGCCGGTAACACTCCGCCACCCCTCACTAGCGAGAGAAGGAAAGAGGGGAAAGAGAGAGGCGCCGCGCCGTGGCCGGTAGCGGTTTCCCGGGAACCATGGTGGCCGATTATGGCTCCAAGACCGAGATCATGTTTGCCGGAAGATTTGCCAGGATCGCCATCACAGCCTGTTTCACAGAGGTACAAGGCTCAGTTCCAATTCCGATAGACTACTGCTCTCGTTGGCTATGCTGGCAACGATCTTGATAGCTAGCGGATAGTGATTCTTGTTATCCATTCACAATCTCTGTCGTTTATCATAATTACTAGACTCTTGTTATTATTGTGATCTTATTTTATCGCACGGACATCTATTAATTTTCTAGACCGGTAGGATGGAGGTGTACATCCCTTGTCAGAAAATGAGATTAAAAAGAAATGATGGAGTGTTGCTAAAATTTAGAGATCGATTGATCTTTGCAGTCCTTTCGAGGGCAGAATTTAAAATTTTATCGACAGGAGGACGATGCTCGGCGAGGATCAGATTTGAAAAGTTATGTTGTTGATTTTAGAACAAGACTGCCATTTTCTTGCTCTCGCCACTTTGTTTTCTGCACCTCGTTCCCGTTGGATATTTTTCTGTTAGAAGAGGGACGATGATTTACTTGATGTTCTAATCCTGCATACTCCTGTTTGCCTTTCTATCTAATCAATTGATGTTTAACAGAGTTCAGGTATTTTAGAATGTCGGCAAAAAATATTTTAGACTCATGAAAATCATGCTATATGATCCTTAATTTTGTTATCATTAGTACTCTCTGATAAAATATGTGAAGGGGAAAAGGTGATGGTTTTGATTTTAATTACAGTAATTAAAAAAACGGCACGGGACTCGGTTGCCAAGGGGGAAAGCTCATATTTTCAAAAAGAATCTGGGAGGAATTTGAGTGTGGTTAACATGATTGAGACAAGAAGAGAGTTGTGTTAAAGAATATTGGAAGCATCTGGATGAAAGGTTATAGTTATATGAAATTCTGAGAAAAAGTAATAGGTTATTTGCTAACAATTGCAGTGACTGAAGAAATTAAAATAGATGCATTTAATGTTGTATTCATGATAAAATCAGCAAGTGGATGTTTGATATAATCTGCGACTACCGTTTTGAAACCAAGAATTAATTATCATGCTTGTTCACCATCTATTACTCGTTTGGGTGTCTTGTAGTTCTGCTCCATTCCTCTGGACACTGCAAAAGTCAGGCTTCAACTACAAAAGAAAGCTACTCTACCGGCGATGTACCTAAGTATAGGGGAATGCTTGGTACTGTTGCAACAATTGCTAGGGAAGAAGGCATGGTAGCACTTTGGAAAGTCATCGTACCTGAGCTGCATTGTCAATGCGTTTTTGGAGGGCTTCGGATTGGGTTGTATGAACTAGTAGGTTTCAAATATTTTACTAGTTACATTACTTGATATTCTCGGAACTGCAGTCATAAATTATATGTTGATCTTCTTGACAGGTTAAATCTTTCTATGTTGGTGATGGTTTTGTTGGAGATATCCAAAAAAATTCTTGCTCGGCTTACAACTGGTGAGTTTGTGGAGCACATGAAAACATGATTGGTTTGTGAGCTTCAATCTTTAGCTGATTGAAGTTATGAAAATGTTGCCAGTGAGTTATCATGGTTCACTGTTTTCAAATGCAGAAATGGAGGTGCTTGTTGTTCTACTTTAACTGAAATGCTAACGTAACCTGATGTTATTCAATCAGGTGCCATTGGGATTACAGTGGCAAAGCCCACCAATTTTGTAAAAATATGGCTTCAAGCTGAAGGAAAGTGTCCACTTGGTGTACCAAGGCGCTATTAAGGAGCAATGAATACTTATCAGACATGTCATTTGAAGATAAATAGCTAATTCGGATTTGATTAGTTAATTTTTTCAACTAACTTGTTTGATTTCAAATTATAGGAGGGACTTGGGGCTCTCTGTACTCTGCTTGACGCAATGATGCTGCTGAATTAGCAAGCTACGGTCAAGTGAAACACGTAATGCCTTATTTCCTCTTGTGGTGCAATTTTTTTTGCTGTGTATTGGTTCACCTGTTAATGTGGTAAACTTTTGAGTCAACTGCTTTGTCATTGTGGATGCAAAGTTAAAGCAAATGAACGTATATTTATCTTCTATTTTTATTAATCTTTATTATATTTATAATTTTTAAATAGTAGTCTTAATCTAACTTAAATAATTTATTTTATTATAACATCACATGGAGAAGTTGGTGTTTTCTGCATTTCAGCCTTTAGATGAACCATCAGAACCTCCACCAGTTGATATAGATGCTCTTTATTTGATACTACATGTCGAGAAAAGAAGAAAAGAAATATAGTCTTGGCTCACGGGCAATATCTTTTTATCCTAATTTATCTCAAATCAGCGCGGAAATTCATCATAGGTTGCTGCAGAAGTAGCTCAAGTTAAGGAGCTTGTGCATAGAAAGATTACTGAGTTGAATACATAAACATAGCGCTACATCAGATGGAGGAGCAGATGAGGATGCTTCATGGAGCAGATGGAGTTTGCTTGAGAGTTCCATAGATCAAAATTCTGCAACTTAAGTTAATGTTGATTACTTACTCAATGTTTGATGTATAAAACATTATTATTGTTGATGTATGCAGATATTATTAGTTTAACTTTGACTAACACTACTTTTATATGTTTTTAATCGATACTAATTATCTTATTTTATGAAATGCATTTCTCATTATTAAATTTAAATTTTCATCTATAAATTTTATCAGAATACATTAAATATACTATAATTAAAAATAATATTAAATTTATAAAAATAAAAATTTGATGAAATTTAATTATATTAATGATATATTAGTAATAGATTTGTGACATAATTAATAGTGACGGATTAGTGATAAAACATTAGTGATTGATTAGTGATTAAATAATAACAGATGATTGATAGATTTTTCATCACTAATCAATCAGCAAATTATGATGGTATAGTGATGAAATTATTAGTGACAAACATTTCGTTAACAATCTATCACTAAATTATAATGGAATAGTGATGAATAGTTTGTAATGGGCTAGTGAGGAAAGTTTTAGTGATTGAATGTCTGTAATAATTCATCATTAAATTATGATTAAATTATGATAAAAATATATTTATGATGATAAAATAATGAGTGGTGGACCATCCGCCACTAATCCGTCATAAATTAGTGACAGACGCACACTATTTCAACAACTATTATTTAGTGACAAAATATATTTCGTCATCAATATCTAACGGATAATCTGTCATAAATTCGTCGCTATTTTTTGTGATAGAACTTTTTTCGTTATTAAAAGTAGGGACGGTGATAATAGTGACGATAAGATTTTCATTGCTAATTCATTGCTAAATCCAATTTGTATATCAAATATTTTTAATACTTAGTAGAGAACAAATAAAAAGCTTACCTCATTCAATGGTTGCTTCTGGCAGTCGCCTGATTGAAGAATACTTGCTTTGTAGGCACCACAGGAATTTGGCCAATACACATCAATAGGCATTTGCACAATTAAAAGAATTTAGATCATAAATGTTAATCTACCACATGTATCTTCCTTATCATTCGTTTCAAGTCTCTATCAACAATGTAACATATGTGCTGCCCCAAAAACAAAAAAAAGCAAGCAATTCTCAATGATAAGATATATGTAAGATACAATCAAAATATAAAGCACTCTTAAACGTTGCAGTTTATGGCAAGCAAGTCATAAATTAAGAAGTGCAACTAATGTATCAATGATGGGAAAAAACAAAAACGGCTACAAAGATTAAAAGAAAATTGGAGTTAATTAGTTCAAAGATCCTAAGGCCACAGCAAACAATATTGAGCAAACAAAAATGCATCAACGCTATCATGACTTAAAAACACAAAATAGCGCAGACCAAGGCTTGCAAAGTCCAAGTGACCTTGTATCCATATGGTACATACCTAAGTAATGTTATCCAGTATCCACTGTTAGTATGGTACATACCTCAATAATGCTATCCAATATCAGAGATATGTACCAGTACCCTATGGTATGGTACGCTATGACCTATATCGAGCAATACAGATCAAATATGATGAGGTATTTTTGGACTCAAACCTAACATATTTGATGATTAAAGCAGGTCAAATCAGATTCATAAAAAGAAATTTAGACTCCACAAATTATTTGGATTGATTTGGGATCAAATATAACTCGTATCTAATTTAAAAATTTTAAATTTAGATGAAATTAGGTCAAATTTTATTTCTATTTGAATCAAGCATCTAATTATTATTTTACAAGTGATTGATTTAGATACATCAAACAATTTAAATAAGATTAAAAAGAATCAATTTAAACTAATTTTTTATTCAAAAACATTTAATTCTATTCAAAGGAATGATAATTCTTTAGTTTATAAATTATGATTTTTATAAAATTTATTGATATAATTAAAGATATTATAAATAAAAATGTACAAACTAATGAAACACACGCATTGTTAAAAAAATTATGTACTATTTCATTCTCTTCCTAATGTTAATATAAAAAAAAATAAAGATCAATAATTATATCCCTAGGTTTAACGTATGTTAATAATGAGTTACATCACTAAGACAACAGTATTCAGATATTAACTTGACATTCTATTGTTATTCTTCCATCTAGAAAAATTTCTAAAAAAATATTAAAACAATCATAAAATCCGCAGTTGGCATCTTAAGCAAAATAGGTGTGGCTCCATTTGCCAAAAAAAGCCTCATAATTAAATCAATTCAAATTACCTTACGAATGGACACCTAAAAACTCTTATTCAAATAATAGAAATCAAACAAAGAAAGATTTCCATTATTTTGTATACACAAATAATTTCTTGTATAAAAGGACGAAGGTGTTTATATAATGGGTCGTTCCATCCAATATCTAACCAAATTTAAATGCATACCGAATAATTAAAAGAATATAATAAATATATCAATCATATTCAAATTCTAACATCATATAGTTGTTATAAGATGAAGTGCATACCTTGAATTGGTTTCCTCCAATATTTTATCAAATTTAGATATGTGAAACGAACTTAAAAAAATTGAATAAATATGGTGAGATAGGGTAATTATATAAGGTAGATGAGATAGGGCAATTGTATGAGGTGGATATATTATTTGTTTTACATCTTTTTATTGTTCTATTAATTGAAAAATAATTAGAAAATTTTACATGCTAAAATCATTTATAAATCATGACATGTCATGCTTCTAGCATTTGGTTTATCAAATATAAATTAAGCAGCTTCATTATGGTGATTGTCATAATATCTCAATGCATTTTGGATGAGGCACTGATAATGAAGAATAAAAAACAATGTTAACACAATTAATGAGTTACCGAAGTAACTCTAGCTTGCCCACGCTAATGAGGATGGAGCACTAATAGTTGGCTATATTTCTCTTCATAAGAAGACTTAAAAAAAACGTCTAAAACTAGTATTCAAAGAAATTCATAATGTCTAGGTAATATGTCTAGAATACTAACTCTACCCTCCATTATCATTAAACTTAGGCTTATTTTCAAAAGACTTTTGTTCTATTTTGGATGTCATCCCTCTCCACATGAATTGTCACTTTGTATAAATTAAAAAACCTAGGTGATCAAAGATACTACATATATTATCTACCATCTTTACTAACAACACAGGTTTTTGCATATACTTTAAAAAATAGTCTAGGACTAAAAAATAAAAAAAATTCTACACTGGAACCAATCCATTACTGAATCGATCAAATTAGATTTGTTCTAAGTTATTTCCAAGGTAGGGTTAGTTTTACTTTGGGACTAAATTTTGGAATGTAATCTAATAGGATTAGTTCTAGGTTTTAAGTTAGAATTGATCCAATCTGATGCTCACCCTTGGTTTCTCTCAAACTTATTTTGAAAGATTTTACAAAACGTTAAACATTTCTTTAAAGAAAAAGAAGCAAATGAGAACAAGAGTATAATAAAAAACTTGCATTAATAACACCTTCCATATATGGTCTACCAATTGTTAGCAATAGAATGTGTAGCCCAAAAACTGGTTGAACACCTAAACTTTTTGTTGCTTGCCATTAAAATTTTCTTTGGAGCCATGAAGGCATCCAAAACATAACACGTCCAATTGCTTTAGGGTTGTAAGGGTGCACAAGTAAGGCCACTACAAGACAGCAGGGAAATAGTGATGGAAATTAGTGACAAAAATTTACGTTACAAAATTATGATAGATTAATGATGGAATAGAGACTGGAATTAGAATTAGTGATGGATATTAGTGATGAAACTCAATTTCATCTGAAAAATTACCTAGAAATGGCTATTTTTGTGACTGATTTATGATGGTTTTATGACGATTTTTGTGATGGATTTGTGACAGATATTGTATCTATTTCTAAAATATGGTGCATTGTTGGTGCATAATTTTTTTGATGGATTAGTGACCAAATTTGTGATGGACACTCTATCCATCACTAAAATTTTAATATATAAATATTTTTTTAAAAAAATTATTTTATAACAGACTGAGCATCAGTCACTAATTAGTGACAAATGCCCATATCTATCACTAAATTGGTGATGGACAAGCTTATCCATCACTCAATTAGTGATGGATGACAGATTGATTCTTTCGTCATAAATTTTTTTAAAAAATTATGTGTAAATTTAGTAACGAAAGGGACAATTCATCACTAATTAGTGATGGATGGTCTATTCTGTCACTAAGTAGTGATGGATTTTCGATTACATCACTAATCAGTGATAGATTATCGAATCTGTCACTAATTAGTGATAGAATGTTCGTTTCGTCACTAATTTTACACTAATTACCCAATTTTTGACAATTTCAACGTCTAATTATGTGGTTAAGCTTATCAATTATCAATCAATTCCTATGTACACAACCAAATAAAAACAAATTTCTCTTATAATTTTGTCCTTAGTGAAACAAAAATTTGTTTTAATTTTTTTCTTAATGTCTATATTTGTCCACTTTACTAGTAGTTTTGGACAAATATTGTCATGTCTACTTTAAATAGCTAAAAAGTATTTACATAATAAATAAATGATTAAAATATGTCTATCAGTGTAAACCACTCCATCCACATCGCATGGCAACGCGCGTTGCGCTATGCGCGACAACACGCTGCGATCCTGTGATGCGTATGGGGCACATGCCTCTAGCCGATAAAAGGGGAGGTGGCTGCGCCAGCCCCCTCCACCCCCGCATCCCCTCGACTTTGCCCACCACCTTGCTCCGCCTCCACCACGGTGCTGCCGCACCACCACACTGGTAAGGGCCTCGTCGGAAGGGGGGAGAGAGAGAAGGAAACAGAAGAGAAGATGAGTCAATCTTCCTTATTCTATTGGAGTTTCAACTAGTAAGTCCCTAGTTTACTTTCTTCTCCTTAGATCCACGATCAGTTTATCATTTGATTTAGGAAGGGATTTTAGTGGACAATAGGGTTCCATCTTAGACCTTGGTTGCCTTTGTTTTAGAGATTGAGGATCGTTGGTTTTCACCTAATCGTTCCTCTCATTCTTGGGTTATTGCTTTGAGGTTCCTAGTCTTTGGGTCTAGCCGCAAGCCATCGCCAAAATTAGCGATGTTAGTGGTCGGAAGGCCTTATTTTGTGATTGTTCAGTCCTTATAGTCATGTTTTGTGGCTGAACTAGATCTTTGGATCTTCACCAAAGGAGAGATCCAGCCATGGCCAGAACTTGGGGTGCCTAGCTGGAGGTTAGAATAAGATCTAAGCCCTTTGATTCTTGTAACCTAGCCATGAGAAATAAGGTAAGGCCCTGTTTTGGGATCACAAAACTCAGCGCCGTTGCCAAGTTTGAGTGTCAACCAGAGACTGACACCTCACCGGAATATGGGAGGATTGTCGTTGGAGCTTTTGTCGACCATGGTTTGGCTATTTCTGGTCCTCAGTCGAAGCTTCGATCAATTGGAATCCTAGGAGAAAGATGATGGTTTAGCCTTAAGCAAGCCAACCCACCGGGCTGTTGAACCGGTTCTTGAGCCAGCTAAATTTGAGTGGAAATGGTTCAATCTAGTGGAAACCTACTCAACCCAGTAAACTTTGACATCCTGATTTTGAAGATTTAAAATTTAAAAAATTATGTAGGTATCCAGGAGCCCGAATAGCTGATTTACACTTTTGGATTAGCACTAAAAAGGTAAGTAAGCCAACTATCATGATTTTTATAAATTATTAAAATATATAAATGATGGATTTTATGCTATATTGATATATGTATAGTGATATTTGAAAAATGAAAAATGAATTTGGGTACCTCATACATGCAAATGACTATCTTACATAATTATTTGAAATTACTAATTTTACTATATTATTTAAAAAATAAAAAATAGAGTTGGTACCCCATGCATGCAATTGATTGTTCTACATGTTATTTTAAATTGCTATTTTTTGCAAAATTAATTGGCATGCAAATGATAATTGAACATGGCCATTTTGGAATTATTAAATTTTATAAATTATTTGGTACCTATATAGGTAATTGATTATTGAACATGGTATTGTTCATATATCAGGACAATAAATCATGAGTTCAGATAGGCAACAGATATATGCAACATTAGAAAATAGATGGATAAGGCCTAAATTTGCAACTAGGATTGAGTAGTTTGTGGCTTTTGCAAAAATGCATCTAGAATGTTTGGATAGTGAAAAGATCAAATGTCCTTGTAATCATCGAAAATGTCAGAATAGGAATTATCTAGATGAGAATACAGTTAAGGTACATCTTGGAACTAATGGATTTATGGTAGATTATTATTGTTGGTATCATCATGGGAAAATATATGTGCCTCAAGAAATGAAACAAAATGCTTATCAAATTGATACTTTTGTACATTGCAAAGATACCGAGACTATCAATGCAATGCAGTTTATGGTGTATGATATTGTTGGTCCTTTTAATCTAACTGGAATGGAAGAGAGCCCAAATCTTACAACACATCTTTTTGATATGCTCAAAGCAACACAATAAGAGGTATGGAAGGAAAACCCTTATGGCCATTCTCAATTATCTGCAATAGCTAGATTATTGAATATTAAGGCTGAACACATATCTCTAAAAGGTGTTATGATGAAATTTGTAAATTGATATCAGAATTACTTTCAGCCAATAATTTAATGATAGATAGATTCTACAGCACAAAGAAGTCAGTTCGAGGTTTGGGTTTGTCAGTGCAGAAGATTGACTGTTGTGAGCAAAACTGTATAATATATTGGGACGAAGATAGTGATTTTAACTTGTTGCAAAATTTGTTCCCATCCTCATTTTAAGGGACAAAGGCATGGATTCTTCAAACATAGAAGACATGTACAATATAAGAAGATGTACTACTTTCCTATAACTCCTCATCTACAAAGGTTGTATGCGTCTGATGCAACTGTGAAGCATATGAGGTGACATGCTGAGCAACCAAATGAAGAAGGTGTTGTCATGCGCCATTGTTCAAACTCTCCAGCTTGGAAGTATTTTAATCGGACACATCCATCATTTGCATGTGAAAGTCAAAATGTGAGGTTAGGTTTGTGCACTGATGGGTTCCAACCGTATGGGCAATTAAGTCAGCAGTATTCATCTTGGCCAATAATACTAACTCCATACAATTTGTCACCTTGGATGTGCATGAAGGAAGAGTATATATTTTTTACTGTCATCATTCCTGGGCCGAACAATCTAAGACTAAGTTGGATGTTCTTTTGCAACCATTGATTGCTGAGCTAAAAGAATTATGGGATGTTGGTATAGAAACATATGATGTTTCCACGAAGAGGAATTTTCAGTTGTGAGTTGCTTTGATGCAGATAATAAATGATTTTTCTGCTTATTTGATGTTGTCTGATTGGGGTACTGTGGGAAAGTTCGCTTGTCCGTATTGCATGAAAGATTCTGATGCTTTTGCTCTTACTAAAGGAGAAAAAACATCATGGTTTGACAATCATCACAAGTTCTTGATAGATGATTATCCATGGAGAAAGAATAAAAAATGGTTTGGAAAGGGACAATCAATTCAGAAAAGTGCACCACCTATAAGGTCAAGTGTAGAATTGATAAATTTGGGTTTAAGAAAGTAATAAAACCTGATGGAGAAAAGATAAACCATAGAATCCAAAGAGTATGTGGATGTGGTTGGAAGAAATGAAGTATCTTTTGGAATTTACCTTATTAAAAAACCAATCTCATTAGGCACAATCCAAATGTTATGCACATGGACAAAAATTTCTTTGAAAATATTTTTAATTCGGTGATGAATGTTAAAGGGAAAACCAAGGATAATGCTAAGTCTGGGGAAGATCTGAAGGAATTTTTCAATCGTCTAGAGTTACATCGGGATAAAAATGCAAATAAATATCCTAAACTTGTTACACATTGGATAAGGATGGGAAAGAATAGCTCTGCAAGTGGATTAAGAAATTAACATTTTCATATGGTTATGTTTCTAACTTGGCAAGATGTGTTGATTTGAGTGGGAATAAACTATACGGATTAAAGAGTCATGATTATCATATTTTTATGCAGAGGCTAATTCCTATTGCATTTTATGAGTTATTACCTGCAAATGTATGGCAAACTTTGATAGAGTTGAGCATTTTTAAAAAAATTTAACTGCTACAATCATTATAGGTGATGACATGAAATGTTTGGAAGAAAAGATTCCTACTGTGCTATGTAAGCTAGAGTGCATATTTCTACAAAGTTTTTTTTGACTCCATGGAACATCTTCCAGTTCATTTAGCTTATGAAGCAAGAATTGCTAGTCCAATGCAATGTAGATGGATGTATCCATTTGATTGGTAAATTAACAAACTAAGTTTTTTATACATATTACTAACATAAGTATAATGTGATAATTAAAATCATTTCTTATTTTTAGGTACCTTTGAAAGTTGAAGAATAATGTTAGGAAGAAAGCTAAAGTTGAAGGTTCAATTTGTAATGCGTAATTGGTTGAAGAACCCTTGTAGTTGGGAAAAGGCTTAGATGAGTTGAGTTGACTTGGTTGAAGAAGCTTCATCATTTTGTGTACATTATTTTCAGCCTTGTGTATATACATGAGATCGAAAAGTGCCGCACAACAGTAATGGTTGTGAATTTGATTTGGAAGAACATCAAGAAATGCTTTTCATATTTAAACATGCTGGTCGATCATTAGGAAAAGAAAATCTAGATGTTTAAATATTATAAAATATAATGCAGCTCGCACATACATGTTATTGAATTGTGATAAAGTTAAACCATACATTTAGTAAGTACACTATAATTTAATATTCATATTGTATTTTTTTTATATTGCAAAGGATAAATATAATCTTAAACAATAACACTAAATTTATTACTATCATTATAGAATATTTGAATCAGAGTTGAGGCAACTTCGATCAAATATCAAAGCTTTAGAAATTGATGCAAAACTTGAGATAGAGTTTGCATTATGGTTTGAGAATTATGTAAGTAACTAATCTTCAAGATATAATAATGAATTACTATATAGTATTTTCTGTAAGTAATTAATTTTTTATAATTATTGTATATAGACACATCTACAATCATGTAGCATCCATAACCAAATGATCAAAGACCTTGCAAAAGGACCACTTTACAAGGTGAAATCATTTCCAAGGTGTTATGTTAATGGATTTAAGTTCCACATAGAGGAACATTGTTCAAATAGTAAAACAATGAATAGTGGAGTGTGCATTAAAACCTCTAGCCATAGTGCAAATGAGCTAAAGTACTATGGCCAGTTGCAAGAAATTTTGAAGTTGGAGTATCCTGCTCTACCAATCAAGCGAACTGTACTATTCAAGTGCTCATAGTTCAATCCAACCTTAAATCATGGTACAAGAATTCACCCATAATACAAACTTATTGAAGTCAAGAGAGGAAGAGTATTCAATATATATGAACCATTTATTTTTGTTGTGCAAGCAGAACAAGTGTATTTTGCAAGTTATCCTACTTTGAAGAGAAATGCTAATGATTGGCTAACTGTTTGCAAAATTAAAGCAAGGTCAATTATGGAGGTGCCGGACTCTAATGTATGTATACCTTATGATGTGATGGCATTTCAAGAGGATGTCTGTTATCAACATGGAATTAATACAAAAACAGATGATAGCTAGACATCGATCTCTAAATGATGTGAATGGTTCATTTGTTGACATTGATGATACTGAAATCGAGAAAAATGTTGAACCAAATTGCAAACTGAAGATGATGATGAAGACATTGATGTAGAACAAGAATTTGATGATGATGATGATGATGAAGACAATAATGGAGAACAAGAAGATGATGATGATGATGACAATGATGGAGACCAAGCATTTGATGATGATGATGATGACTACTAGATGACTAGATTCATGTTTTATTTAAGCAACAAATGTACAATTTGATGATGATGATGATTACTTATATTTTATTATATTTATTAAGCAACAAATGCACAATATTTTATTATAGTGTTATGTTATATTTTTACTTGTTATTTTTGGTGTAATCACCATATACCATCCAGTTCTAGTGGACATGGTGAGGATGTTCTCACACCACCGTCTTCAGCATATACTACAATCACAGTACCTTCTGCAACATCATCCACAAATCCTACTAGCAGAACATTGATTAGAGTTGAAGATAACAAGTAAAGAATTTCTTTATTTAATTTTGTCTAATATATATTGTGTGTTGTGCTTGTATGACATTATTGTTTCCAAGTTAGAGTGTGTGTTTGTGTTTGTGCCTTTTGTTTTTTCCAAATTAGTATTATTGAATCTCATAATGATTTATTGTCTCCCATTAATTTATATATATATGACATTACTTTTTTAAGGTAGTTCTTATCGGTTCCATTCATTTCCTCCAGGTCAAGCAATCTCAACTTATATGGCTTCAAAATTTGATGAAAGATAAGAAGCAACTACATATAGTGAGAAGCATATCTCACCAGCTCTTAGAGAATTTTATTGGAAGGAGTTTAAGGTTATAATATTTAATATATTTATTATTAAGAGACTAAAATGATTTTACAATTATAAGTTTAGATTTTAAGTTATATTCTATAATTAACAGTTTTGTTGTGTTCATAACTTATAATTATTAAAGAAGAGGTACACTTGGGACCCTTTAAATGAAGAGGTTATTAAGAGCTGTTGGTGGCAAAATATTAAAATACAGTATGCCAAGCATGTTCATGATTGGAGGCATTCTAAGAATGGCAAGCCGATTGTGTGAATCAAGAAAATTGGGATAGTTGGCAACAACTTTGGAGCAGTCCAGATTGAAAAAATAAAGCTCACAAAGCTAAACACGTCTAACTGAGATAGGTGGTCCAAGTACCGGTGTGACTAAGCATATGTGTGAATCTCTATCTATGGTGAAGCATTCTTTAAAAATTGCAAAGCATTAATTATTTAACGGACTAATTTGTAGTTGTTTTCATTTTTAATCATTAGAGATGTAATTACTAACCTATTATTGTTGTAGGCTGAAGAGTTAAAATGCCAGCCCAACAGTTGGGAGCTATTTAAGAAAGTGCACACGAAGAAAGATGAAACTTTTGTAGATGCGAGGTCAAAGCAAGTGAATGTTTGTTTATCTTCTATTTTTATTAATTTTTATTATATTTAAAAATTTTAAATCACAAAGTCTTAATTTAACTTAAACAATTTATTTTATTATAGGATCACATGGAGAGTTGGTTTCTTATCTTAGCCTTTGGATGATGGTTCAGAACCTCCATCAGTTGACATAGACACTCTTTATTTCGAGGCTGTAGGTGGAGAGAAGAAGAAGCATTCATATGGTCTTGGCTCACTGGCAATATCTTTCTATCCTACTTTACTTTAGAGCAGCAGGACCTCATATTCATCATAGGTTGTTATAGCAACAGCTCAAGTTAAGGAGCTTATGCAACAGGAGCTTGTAGATAAGCAAACAGAGATGGATAAAAAGATTACTGAGTTGAATGCACAAACTGAACGTCTATATCAGATGAAGGAGCAGATGAGGCACAAAGCAAGCAGATGGAGTTTATTCGAGAGTTTTATGGATCAAGATCTTCTGCATCTTAAGCTAATGATAATTTCTTGTTTAATGTTTGACGTGTAAAACATTATTATTGTTGATGTATGCCGATATTATTAGTTTAACTTTGACTAACATTACTTTTATACGTTTTTATGGAATTATTTATCTTATTTTATGAAATGCATTTTTCATTATTGAATTTGAATTTCCATCTATATATTTTATTAGAATGCATTAAATATATTGTAATTAAAAATAATACTAAATTTATAAAAATAAAAATTTGATAAAATTTTATTAGATTAATGATGGATTAGTGACGGATTTGTGATAAAATTAATAGTAAGGATTAGTGATGAAAATATTAGTGATTGATTAGTGATGGAATAATGATGGATAACTGTTGACTCAAGTATTGATTTTGATGATTAACAAAAGACATGAGTATATTCATTATGTTTCTGATAAATTTACGAAGTATTTCAGGCATTAAAAATGTTCAGTCAGTCAAAAGGTATAGAGAAATAAGTTTTGAATCAAAATTGAAAAGAAAATTTGTAAGTTTAGAACTTAGAGTCGACACCTAAACAGTCAGGAGCCGACCCCAGGGCGTATCAGAACTTTTCTGGAATTTCGGCACGGTCTGGAGTCGACACCTACAGTTTCGGAGCCGACTCAACCTGAGTTACAGAGAAGTATTTTCTGCATCAGTTTTCGGAGCCGACACCTGGAGATCGGGAGCCGACACCTGAGTTTCTGGAGCCGACTCCAACCTGAGATACAGAGAATGTGTTTTTGTGGACATTGTTGGAGCTGACACCCTTGGATTCCGGAGCCAACTCCCGAAATCGCCGAGCCAACACTTAACTTTTTCGGAGCCGACTCCTCAACAACTTCTTATTACTATTTTTGGACACCACGATCTGGAGCCGACACCTGAAAAGTTGGAGCCGACTCCAACATGTTAGGAACGGATTTTTCAAATATCAGAACAGACTCTAACGGTAAGATTTTTCTACCTAATCTCTAACGGTTATTTTTCTTTGTGTGTAGACGCAAGCCAACCACTCTGTAACGGCTATATTTTTACCTAACCTTGGATTGAAGTCTATAAAAAGGAGATTCGTCTGGTTAAAAAAAAGGAGAACGGAAAAAGAGAAATATTTTGTAAAAAATCAAAAAATCCTGAGAAATCAAAAGGAAAAACTCTGAGGTTAAGTCCATCAATCTCAAAGAGTTCAAAGAGAAATCCGAAAGCTTCTCAAGATCAAATCCAAGAGATTTTCAACATTTGAAGAGAGAGAGAGCAAAAAGCCTCAAAATCCTCAACTTCTCAACTGCGATTTTCTGTGAAGAATCTGAGCTGAAGCCTGATTCAATCCTTCAAAGGAGAAAAAAAAGAAAAGAAGAAAAGCTCACTTCCAAATCGCTTCAAACATGCTTTTCTTACCTTTGTTTATTTTATTGTATATTTGCTCGTTTGAGGAGCTATTGTCAATTCAAAACTCTATTTTTCACTGTTTTTGGCTAATTCAATCAGGGGATTGAATTAGTGGAGGTAGTTTACCTCGGGAAAAGCTAAGGATAGCTTGTGGTTGAGTTTTGTGCTTGTGAGTCCAGAAAAACCGGCTGGGTTCGTTGTGATCCCGGGGGAAAACAACAAGTTTGAGTTGTGAGCTTGTAAAACAACTCGGCTGTAATCAAGTGGATTATAGTGTGGACCCAAGTGAAGCTTGGGAGTGGATGTAGGTGTTGGATACATCGAATCACTATAAAATCCTTGTGTTTGTCGTGCTTTGTCTCTTTGTCTCTATCTATCTCATTTGTTTGTGCTTAGCATTTATCTATACATTGCACTTAAACACTTTCATATCAAAGCACTTAGTTTTAAAGAGCTAAATTTTTTAAAGAACCCAATTCACCCCCCTCTTGGGTTGCCATCTGGGCCAACAATTGGTATCAGAGCTAGTACTCATTTTTTATTTGATCCAACGATCAAGAGTTAAAGATCCAAATGACATCTCAAGCTGGATCTTCATTTGCTGAAGGTCAATCCACAAATAGACCTCCTTTATTTAATGGTTCAAATTATTCTTATTGGAAAGCTAGAATGAGAATTTTTATTCAAACTTTAGATTATGAACTATGGAGTGTAATTACTAATGGACCTAGCACACCTACACACTTAGTAGATGGTTCAATAGTTCCTAAACCCGAAAGGGATTGAAATGAGAATGATAAGAAAATGGCTCAGCTTAATGCAAAAGTCATGAATGTTTTATATTGTGCTTTAGATGCTAATGAATTTAATAGAATTTCTACATGTATTTCCACAAAAGAAATTTGGGATAGACTAGAAGTTACCCATGAGGGTACTAATCAAGTTAAAGAGTCTAAAATTAATATCTTAGTGCATAAATATGAATTGTTTAGCATGGAACAAACTGAAACTATCACATGCATATACAATAGATTCACTGATATTGTAAATAGTCTAAAAAGTCTTGGTAAGACTTATACTAATTCTGATTTGGTGTGTAAAATTCTTAGGTCTCTTTTAAGATCAAGGGAAGCGAAAGTAACTGCCATCCAAGAAGCCAAATATTTAAATATATTACCTTTGGAAGAGCTACTTGGATCATTGATGACCCATGAACTGACCATGAAGCAACATCAAGAGGAAGAAGTCAAAAAGAAGAAAACGATTGCCCTTAAAGCTGCAGAAAAGGAAACAAATAGCAGTGAGGAAGAAGAGGAAGATGATGAACCGTCCTTCTTGCTAAGAAGTTCAGAAAATTTATGCAAAGGAGACCCTTCCATAAGAAAAAGTATGGAACAAAAATGAAAGGTAAAAAAAAAAGAGAAGGACAAAGAGGAAGACCCCTCATATGTTATGAATGTAAGAAACCGAGGCACTTTAGATATGACTGTCCTCAATTAAAGAAAGCCTACAAAAAGAAGAAGGCTTATGTTGCAACATGGAGCGACGCGAAGAATCCTCTTTTGAGGAGGAACAAAAAGAAGTTGCAAACATTTGCTTTATGGCAAATGACGATGAGGTAAGTACCGAAACTCATGACTTTACCTTTGATGAATTGTTTAATGCATTTAATGAATTAGTTAGTGATTTTAAAGTTTTGAAAAAGAAAAGCAAATCTTTGAAAATGATAATTTAAATCTTGACAAAAAAAGGATAAACTAACTCATGAAGTTGAAGAATTGAAATCTGAAAATAAAAATTTGTTAAAAGAAAAAGAATCAATTTCTAATGAAAATATTAGTTTAAAGAAAGAAGTTGATAAATATAAAAATATAGTTGATAAATTTATATATAGCTCTGAAAAACTTAACTTACTATTGAGTAATCAAATAGCTGTATTTGATAAAGCTGGATTAGGTTATAGGCCTAACAAGAAATAAAAGTTTGTTAAAATTTCTTTATAAAGAAACAAGATAAAAATGATGTTTCATGTTATTGCTGTAACAAGAAAGGACATAAAGCTTATGAATGCAATTTTAGAAAATTAATAAGAATTTAAATATAAAAGGGAAGAAAAAATGGGTTCCAAAAGGAATAATTTTTATCGCTACTAACTATGAAGGACTCAAGAAAGCTTGGGTACCTAAACATAAGATTTGATCATCTTGCATGAGTGTCTTGCGGCCAAAATATCAAAACGCAAGTGGTATCTTGATAGCGGCTGCTCAAGGCACATAACGGATGACAAGGATCAATTCATCACCCTTGAAGATAAGAGAAGAGGAGTTGTTACATTTGGAGACAATGGCAAAGGCCAAATTATGGGATTTGGTAAAATTCAAATAACTCCCTCTACTTTTATAGAAAATATTTTATATATAGATGGTTTAAAATATAATTTGATTAGCATTAGCCAATTGTGTGATAAAGGTTTCAAAGTTTCATTTGAAGCTTCTATCTGCACTGTTTCTAATCCCATTAACAATAGCATTATATTTACTGAAAATAGAAATGATAATGTATACTTAATTGATTTAGACAATTTGTCTACTAGTAATCATTGCTTAGTTGTTGATAATGCTAATATTAATGAGATTGGATGGCTATGTCATCGTAGATTAGGTCATGCAAGTACACACTTTTCAAAATTAATTAGAATGGATTTAGTTAAAGGACTTCCAAAGTTAGATTTTGAAAATAACCGAATTTGTTATGCATGTCAATTTGGAAAACAAACTAGAAACTCTTTCAAATCTAAAAATGTTGTTTCCACTTCTAGACCACTAGAGCTACTTCACATGGACCTTTTTGGACCTACTAGAGCCACTAGTATAGGAAGAAAGAAATATGGTCTTGTGATAGTAGATTATTCTAGATTCACTTGGGTATTGTTTTTGGCTCATAAGGATGAGACTTTCCCTATATTCATGAAATTCTTCAAGAAAGTCACTAATGAGAAAAACAACACCATAGTGTCACTTAGAAGTGATCATGGCACTGAATTTGAAAATCATTTATTCAAAAATTTCTGCATTGAACATGACATTCATCATAATTTTTCTGCACCTAGAACACCTCAACAAAACGGAGTTGTAGAAAGAAAGAATATAACTTTAGAGGACATGGCCCGTACCATGCTATTTGAAAGCAATCTACCAAAATACTTTTGGATGGAAGCTATAAACACGGCATGTTACATCCTTAATATAGCCTTAATTAGGTCAATCCTTAAGAAAATACCTTATGAATTATGGAATAATAGAAAACCAAATATTAGTTATTTTCATGCATTTGGTTGTAAATGTTTCATTCATAATAATGGTAAAGATAATATTGGAAAATTTGATGCAAAATCTGATAAAGGTATATTCTTAGGATATTCAACAACTAGTAAAGCCTATAGAGTATTTAACAAGAAATCCTTAATTGTAGAAGAATCTATTTATGTAGTTTTTGATGAGTCTTTAGCATCAAGTTCAGAAAAGATTGATACAATTTTGCTAGAAAGAGATATTAAAAAATTAAATATAGATGTATTTTCAGATCATGAACAAGAAGCTAAAGATGATGATTATCCTAGGGTTGATATTATTGATACTAATCATAATGTGGTAGATCTTCCTAGAGATTGGAGATATGCCTATGGTCATCCAAAGGAATTGATTATAGGTGATCGATCTCAAGGAGCAAGAACTATATCATTTATGAGAAATATCAATAATTATCTTGTATTTGTATCTCAAATTGAACCTAAAACTATTGAAGAAGCTGAAAAAGATAGTAATTGGATGTTGGCTATGCAAGAAGAATTAAACCAATTTACTAGGAATAATGTATGGTCCTTAGTTGATAGACCTATATGTCATTCAATTATAGGATCTAAATGGGTATTTAGGAATAAATTAGATGAAAATGATAGTAATCAGAAATAAAGCTAGATTAGTTGCAAAGGGATATAATCAAGAAGAAGAAATTGATTTTGATGAAACTTTTGCACCTGCAGCTAGATAGAAGCAATTAGACTATTACTTGCATTTGCATGTCATATGAATATCAATTTATTTCAAATGGATGTTAAAAGTGCATTTTTAAATGAATTTATAAATGAGGAAGTTTATGTAGAACAACCATCTGGTTTTGAAGATCATGAATTTTCAAACCATGTTTTTAAATTACACAAAGCACTATATGGTTTAAAACAAGCACCTAGAGCTTGGTATGATAGGATAAGTAAATTTCTAATTGAAAATGATTTTTCTAGAGGAAATGTTGATAAAACCTTATTTTTGAAAAGAAAAGACAAAGACTTATTAGCAGTACAAATATATGTAGATGATATTGTATTCGGTGCTACTAACAATCTTTTGTGTCAAGAATTTGCTAAGTTAATGCAGGGTGAATTCGAAATGAGCATGATGGAAGAACTCAATTTCTTCATAGGACTACAAATCAAACAAAGCAAAGAGGGGATTTTTATCAACCAAACAAAGTACACGAAGGAAATTCTCAAGAAGTTTGGAATGGAATCAATCAAACCCCTTGGAATACTTATGAGTCCTTCATGCAAATTAGACAAAGATGAAGATGGTAAGAAAGTTGATCAGAAGCATTATAGAGGTATGATCGGATCTCTACTTTACTTAACTACAAGTAGACCTGATATCATGTTTGTTGTTTGTCTACATGCTAGATTTCTATCAGAACATAAAGAATCTCATTTAATTGATGTAAAAAGAATACTAAGATATCAAATGTAGGATTATGGTATTCTAGAGACTCAACACTAAATTTGATTGCTTATTCTGATTCTGATTATGCTAGATGTAAATTAGATAGAAAAAGTACAAGTGGTGCATATCAATTTTTAGGAAGTAACTTAATCTCTTGGTTTAGCAAAAAGCAAAATTCAGTTGCATTATCTATTGCTGAAACTGAATATGTTGCAGCTGGAAGTTGCTGTGCTCAAATCCTTTGGATTAAGCGACAACTTGAAGATTATGGCATAACACTTGATAAAACTCCTATTAGATGTGATAACACAAGTGCAATAAACTTAACTAAAAATCCTATACAACATTCAAGAACTAAGCACATTGAAATTAGATATCATTTTATAAGAGAACATGTAGCTAACAATGAAATTTGCCTTGATTATGTTAGTACTGAAGAACAATTAGCGGACATATTTACAAAACCTTTGAGTGAAGAAAGATTTTGTTATCTTAGAGGAGAGTTAGGGATTTGTGACCCTTTGGAATGATTTTGAAACCCCTAAGGAATGATTTTCTAGAATTCAATCAATTTCTTGAAATTTCTCTCATGATTTTAAGGATAATTTATCTAGACATTTGAACCCATTGATTCATCACATTCCAAAGCTTATTCAGCCAAAATCTGATCTCTATCCGGACATGTTTCAGATCCTTTGAAATTCTCTTTTTTTTCTGAAACTGTCTCGGAGCCGACTCCTCTGGTATCGGAGTCGACTCCAGTTCTGTCTGAGTCTTTGGAGCCGACACCTGCTTTTCCCGAGTCGACTCCACTTCGAGCGCTGACTGTGTTAGTGACCTGGAGCCGACACCTCGCTTTGCGGGAGTCGACTCCAAGTGTCCCAAGTTATCTATTTAGGGCAGAGCCAACTCCTCTTTCATTTCAATCGACTCCAAACTTTCCCAAACTCTCTCAAACTTTTTCCAAAACCCCAAATCTCTTAAATTAGCCTCTCCATAGCACTCAATGGTACCCAAGCGTAGAGGATCGTTGTTTGGAGGAAGAGTAATGACAGGGAAACGTACGACAAGGCGTCTGACGTGAACCCTCTCCGGAATCATCCTTCAGCTCAACCGCATCCACTCCCAGTGCCATTCCTAGCCCATCGTCACCACAAGTTGATACCCTAGCCGGCCGAATCATTACCATGGGAAGAAAGGTGGATTTTGAATTTTTTGAAGCTGAGGGTTTTGCTATTGGAAGACAAATCAAAGAACTCGGTTGAGATAAGGTATGTTCCTTAGACATACCCACTTATCCGGCTCTAATTAAGAATTTTACTTCAATTTGTCAAGAGGAGATGGAGAATTAGTTAGTATGGTTAGAGGAAAAAGAATTCATCTCACATCCGAGAAATCTTTTGGAAATCCCTATTGTAGGATTGATTGCAAATAGTCACAGGAGCATTGTCAAGGATGTTGGGTAGAGACTTCAATGAGTTTGAGGAAGTTAGAGCAAATCAGTTGCCTCTTGAGCTTAGATTGTAACATAATATATGTGGTAGGATCCTATTTCCTAAAACTGGTAGGTTTGAGTATGTCTCAAGCGAGACATAGTGATTATGGACAGTATTTTGATGGGTCAACCAATCAATCTAGTAGGAATGATGATATGGTATATGGTTGAGGCCGGGGGCAAGAAGAGATCGACCTTGCCTTATGGAATGGTCCTGACCATGGTATTCAAAAGTCAAGGAGTTGTTATTTCTGAAAATGAGCCATTGAAAAACCTAAGGCACACTGATTATTACAGCTTGGCTACAGTGCATAGAATGGGGTTTGTGAAAGTGGATGGTAGATGGGAAAGAAAAAGTCATCTGAATGAGAGAGACATTAGGGCCACTGCACCATCTGAGGCAGGTCCATCAGTGAGGCATCCATCACCAGAGCCTAACAGATCATCACCACCATCGGCACCTACTCCAGTTCCTGCACCTGTGCCATTGTCTGTTCCTTATGTTAGTTTTTCTGATATTCAGTTAGAGCAACTTAAAAGTTTATTGTGTACTCAAAAGGAAGAGATAAAGACTGAGTTAGATAGCAGATTTATGAACTTGAGAGAGACTCTATATCCTTGGATGATAGAATCAGCAAGATTGAGTCCACTCTTGGTTCTTCTTCAGAATCTTTGAAGACTGATCTCATGCACATTTTTGAGGAACTTAAAGAGATTGGAGGAGATTCAGAGACTTATTCCAAATGCAATGCAGAGCTTCAAGACAAAAGTTACTGCATGTGGATTTGTTGATAGAAGATGAAGGAATTTGTCAGAACTCAAAGTGAAGGAATGGAAAATTTTGTAGAAGAATTGCAAAGACTTTTTAGAACTCATTTTTGATTATGTTGTAATGAAATTCTTTTGATGTTATTAAAAGATGATGTTTAGTTTAGTATGTTTTGATATTTTGATGATGTAATGAAGTTTAATGAAGTTAGATATAATGAAGTTCTTTTTGAAATGTAATGTTTACTTTTTATTAAATGTAATGTTGTGAATGAATTACTTGAATTTTTGCAATTTGATTGTTCTTTTGAGAAAGATTAATTTGAACTTGAATCTTTTCTAAAACCTTTTTGTTGATTACAAAAAGGGGAGAGAAGATTGTATATGCAAGCTTAAGTAATGGGTATCAAGCAAGCTTAAGGAATTGGTATCAAATAGTTTCGATGAAATAAGTTTAATTGGTATCAAGCATCAAATGTAATTTGATATGATCGTATGAGTTTAATAGTAAAGGAAGAGAAGATGTTAATTGAGTATCATAGGAGGAGCTACCTCATTCAGGGGGAGCTCAACTATGAGAACTTAAAACTTGTGAAATTTGATTTGAAACTCCTATTGATTAATCATGCATATACTCGATGTTTTTATCATCATCAAAAAGGGAAGATTGTTGACCCAAGTATTGATTTTGATGATTAACAAAAGACATGAGTATATTCATTATGTTTCTGATAAATTTACGAAGTGTTTCAGGCATTTAAAATGTTCAGTCAGTCAAAAGGTATAGGGAAATAAGTTTTGAATCAAAATTGAAAAGAAAATTTGTAAGTTCAGAACTTAGTCAACACCCAAACAGTCAAGAGTCGACCCCAGGGCGTATCAAAACTTTTTGGAATTTCGGCATGGTCCGAAGTCGACACCTACAGTTTCGGAGCCGACTCCAACCTGAGTTACATGTTTTCTGCATCAATTTCTGGAGCCGACACCTGGAGATCGGAGCCAACACCTGAGAGTTCGGGAGCCGACACCAGAGTTTCTGGAGCCGACTCCAACCTGAGATACAGAGAACGTGTTTTTGTGGACATTGTTGGAGCCGACACCCTTGAATTCCGGAGCCGACTCCTGAAATCGCCAAGCCAACACTTAACTTTTTCGGAGCCGACTCCTCAACAACTTCTTATTACTATTTTTGGACACCACGATTTGGAGCCGACACCTGAAAAGTTGGAGCCGACTCCAACCTGTCAGGAACGGATTTTTTAAATGTCAGAACGAACTCCAACGGTAAGATTTTTCTACCTAATCTCTAACGGCTATTTTTCTTTGTGTGTAGACGCAAGCCAACCACTCTGTAACAGCTATATTTTTACCTAACCTTGGATTGAAGTCTATAAAAAGGAGATTCGTTTGGTTAAAAAAAAGGGAGAATAGAAAAAGAGAAATATTTTATGAAAAATTAAAAAATCTTGAGAAAGAAATTAAAAGGAAAAACTCTGAGCTTAAGTCCATCAATCTCAGAGAGTTCAAAGAGAAATCTGAAAGCTTCTCAAGATCAAATCCAAGAGATTTTCAACATTTGAAGAGAGAGAGAGCAAAAAGCCCCAAAATCCTCAATTGCGATTTTCTGTGAAGAATCTGAGCTGAAGCCTGATTCAATCCTTCAAAGGAGAAGAGGAAAAGAAGAAAAAAAGAAAAGCTCACTTCCAAATCGCTTCAAACATGCTTTTCTTACCTTTGTTTATTTTATTGTATATTTGCTCATTTGAGGAGCTGTTGTCAATTCAAAACTCTATTTTTTACTATTTTTGGCTAATTCAATCAAGGGATTGAATTAGTAGAGGTAGTATACCTCGGGACAAGCTAAGGATAGCTTGTGATTGGGTTTTGTGCTGGTTAGCCCAAAAAAACCGGCTGGGTTTGTTGTGATCCCAGGAGAAAACAACAAATTTGAGTTGTGAGCTTATAAAACAACTCGGCTGTAATCAAATGGATTATAGTGTGGACCCAAGTGAAGCTTGGGAGTGGATGTAGGTGTTGGATACACCGAACCACTATAAAATCTTTGTATTTCGTGCTTTGTCTCTTTGTCTCTCTCTATCTCATTTGTTTGTGCTTAGCATTTATCTATACATTGCACTTAAGCACTTTCATACCAGAGCACTTAGTTTTAAAGAGCTAAATTTTTTAAAGAACCCAATTCACCCCCCTCTTAGGTTGCCATCTGGGCCAACAATAACTGATTAATTTTTCATCACTAATCCATCAGTAAATTATGATGGCATAGTAATAAAACTATTAGTGACACACATTTCGTCAACAATTTATCACTAAATTATGATGAAATAGTGACAAATAGTTTGTGATGGATTAGTGATGAAAGTTTTACTGACTGAGCATCTGTCAATAATTCATTATTAAATTATGATTAAAGTGTGATGAAAATATTTGTAACGAAATAGTGATGGAATAACGAGTAATAGATCGTTCGTCATTAATCCATCATAATTTTGTGATGAACGTACCCTTTTTTGACAACTATTATTTAGTGACGAAAATGTATTTCGTCACAAATTTTTGATGAATAATTCATTACAATTTCGTCGCTATTATTTGTGATGAATGCTTTTTTCAACATTAAAATTAGCGACGATAAAAATTGTGACGACAAGACTTTCGTCACTAATCCATCACTAAACCCGATTTGTGATGGAATAGTAACAGAAATTTTCATCATTATTATGTTGTTTCCTTGTAATGAAAAGAGACTAAAGATTATTTAGATCGAAGGATTCACTACTCAAAAGTCAAACTTAGTTTAATTACTAAAAAGGAGATGAGGGAGAACCATCAAGATAGTCATATTTATCTAAATATTCTAGTATTATTGAACCCAACTTTACATTTGTAAGTTCCTCTCTAGATCAAGCCCGGCACCACTAGACAAGGAGAAAATTAGGGTTGGTGTGAGGAACCACTACCCCTAATTGGGATAACTATAATTCATCCTAATGTGGGCTATAATTTTTTTATTTACTACCAAGATCACAAGGGAGACCTTGTACTCCATTTCAAATAAATTAATGCCATGTTTTTATAGCAATAATATAGGTTTTAGAAGATGTTTGTAAGTATTTTGATATTTAAAAATTATTCAATATGCTAGAATATAGTAATTTGTATGTTAGAAGTTAATAAAAGATCATTAACCCCCTATTAGTTCTTCTACAACATTCATAAGATATAGATGGTCCATATAGCATAGCAACATTTTCTCAGGATTATAATGGCTTTGAACTTTAATGCAAGCAGACCTAGCCTTGATACTAGGTATGATGCAGAGGATAATTACTGGTCTCACGCTAGCTTCTTGAGGGTCTTTGATTCAGCATGGTTACCCATTCTAGGAAAAGTTGTGGTCTTGCACTACATCCACCGGCATCATCATATCATCCATTACCATCATCACATCTCTATCATACTTACTATCGCCAATATTAACATATCTCCACCACCTACTATCATCATCATACTTGCACCCCACCACTACCACCTCCCTCCATGACCTACCACCAACCTTCACCATCACCACTACTTTACTATCTACCATCGCCACTATCATCACTACTACCTTTACTATTCACCATTGCCACTGTCATCACTACCTACCACCATCACTACTTTTATCATTCTCCGTTACCATTGCCGCCACCATCATCATATCGGCACCATTCATCATGATTGTCATCTCTTCTACCATCATATCTGCACCATTCACCATGTCAGCCATCTCTTCTACCATTTATTTTCATAAATCCATCATCAACCACCCTCAATGATATTTTTTAATTTTTAAATTAAAAATCTCTTATTTCAATAAGTGAATTTTTTTTAATTTTCTTATAAAAAAGAAAACGGGAGATAGAGATGAACTTGAGGATGAAAAGTAAAAATATTTCTGCAGCTAATCGGGCTCATGAAGATAGAAGTTTCTTAACATTTCTGCCACTATGTTGGTTCTTTCCTCTCAGAATATTGCACTTTGGTTTCCTTTGCTCAGCCTTTGGAGAGAGAGATGCGAAAAGAGAGCCTTCAAGGATGTACTTGTCAATTTAAAGATCTTTGTTCCATGATATCACCATTTATAAAAGCTTTACCATTCAAAAGAAAGAAAAGAGAGAATAAAGAATGGCATAAAAAAGAATAAAGAATGGCCTTAGAAATGCGGGATATCAGCTCTTTTGATGATTATTATATTGTATGATTCAAGACATCCTTCAATGTTTCTAACTGTACGTGGATGATATTGTAAATAAAATAAAGTTCAAAGGCATAAGAGGATGATATGAAGCTGAAGGTATTGGAAAAAGTAGTTTAGATGAATCTATGATTCAATTAATGACGTAGAAAGATTTTGCTGAAGTGATACATACTGACTTTGATTTCCTTTTTGATAATCATCTTTTGAGTTTTAAGGTCCTTTTTCTAGTTTCTCATCCATTCAACACTCCTGTTCAATGCCTTCAACCCTTTATACCACTTACTCATGCCATTGAACTTCATTTTATTTATAACACCAACAATGTACGGCTGAAAGTACTATTAAAAAAGCTTCATTTTTTCATATAGTTCAACCTATGTTATCTAATCTATTTTTCATTGGAATCAAAACTAATTTACTTAAATTTCCTAAGATCTCACATGAAGATTAGTTTTGAACTAATCTTGGCTTAATGTTGTTTCGAAGTTTAATTTTTTGGGATATGACAATAGAATTAAAATAATCAAAAATATAATTAAACATTAACATAAAATTTTACTTATGATTAAATTATATGAAATTGAGAAGAAAGTTATGTGTTAAGTAGTTTAGAGAAATTATTTATATTAATTATTAAAAATTGAGTTAAATAATTTAGGTAGTGTTTGGATGCTCTATTCCTGGTTGGAATATGATCTTACTCCATGCTATTCCTCCAAACATGCATAAAAAAAGGTGGTAACCTATTTCGATCAAACGTCCTTATTTTAGAATTCGTATTCTATGCTCCCCTATAAAATAGCCCTATTCCATTTACTGTATTCCAAGGGCAGTGACTGAAAAAAAAAAAAACTTGACTATTACCCCTCTATCGAAAAAAATTGATGATATTAAATATAAATGGTAATGGTATATGTACATAACATGTAAAAGGTAATGGTATATACATAATAATGTAAAAGGTAATGGTATAATCCATTTTCTCTTCCTAACCATTACTAATATATATACATAATATGCAAACTTTTAATAGATCATAATAATAAATTATTTAATAAAAATTAATTTATTTAAGTATTTATATTAATAAATAAATTGATAATCCATTTTTTCTTATCATTTGTCAAGGGTATTTTTAAGATTTCTAAAAAAATCTTTATCTATTCATAATGGAATAAAGGCTTATTGCTATGTCATCAAATACCATTTGGAATAATACTGCATTAATTGCACTGGAATAAGGTGGAATACCAGATTTCAAATTAAACAAACATCTGAAATAACAAAAGAAATAAGCTATTCTAGGAAATTCGTATTCTTATTCTTGTAATAACTTTTTGACATCCAAACACTAACATAGAGTATTGGGTATAAAATAGTGACTTGATGAGCAATGGTGGATAGAGATGATATAGAAGTGGTAGCAACATGTCAAGAATAAGTCAGAAACTTAAAACAATTACATTTGCAATCCTTGCCACGTAATAAACTCAACATAATAGTAAAAATACCATACGCATTAGTCATAAACAATTATGTATTTTTTCTTTTTTTAAAATGATTTAGTTGTAGTTTGAATTTATATTTCAATCATAACATACTATATCTAGTCACATTCACTCATTATCATCATATAAATCACTATAAAAAATTGATTTTCCTAGCATTTTTAGAGACCACTCGATATTTACAACTACAATTCCAATTGTAATATTTCCAACTGTGGCATATATTTGAATTGTAAGCAAATAAGTGGCTCCTTACTTTAGTTCATTCTACCATTATAAATTTCTTCATATCTAATTACCATGCTGTTTGATAATAATATATTTCATTTAATTTAAATAGCTAACTAATTCATTCAAAAACTGAATGACAACCATGCAATTCTATAAGAAAGAGGTGTGTGCATGGAGTTCAATCCAGAATGGGAATGCTTTTTGCTACTTCTAAAACATCTATGCTTAATCAAATTAAATGATTTCTAAAACATCTCTCTGCTAAAATCAAATTAAATGGTTGCAAATGATAAATCTAATTTGTTAAATGATGAATGTAGCAACATAGAAAAAGCAAAGAAAAAAATCCACATAGAAATCTAATAATCAAAATCAAAGGAGAATTCCCTGAAGATTCTCTTTCTGAGCCACGTCTTCTTGAACTTTCGGATCCAATCTCCTTATCCGTGTTTATATTTTGTTTTAGGTGAAAGGTACCATTACGCTAATTTTCATGTGTACATTTTGAACTACGTATGTAATGCATGCATTTTACGTCCACGTAAAAAGCCGCATAAAAAACTTGGTCAAGCCGCACAAAACAATGGTCGCACCACATCTAAAAAATTAAAGACACGTCATTGTCCAAACACAATGATTACAGGCACAAGATTACAGACAAAATGTAATGGGCTTCAAACATAAGCAAAATAAAACCATCAAATGGATATTTTACGATCCACTGGTTAAACAATGATTATCAACAAACTAATTGTTATGATTATCAACAAACTAATTAGAACAATAAAACATGGGCATTGTAGACTATGGTTTGAGGCCTCTAAATCAGTTTGTATTCCATAATCTATATACCATAACAACAGCCCGTAATTACAATATGCTAAATATACTTCTACTGTCTCCATGGTACCAGAACATTTATGCTTTCAGAACTGAAAGGCACATATGCTAAGTTTTTTTGTTTAGATTCTATAAAAAATGATATGAACCCTAACAGAAGATCTGATCCCATCCAGATATAGATTTCCAACTTCTGTAGATATCATATCAAATTACCCTTACCCTTTCTTTTCTCAATAAATACATTACGTTTATTGAAGTTACTGGTCATTCGTTACATTACTTGACTGATTATTCAGATAAAAGCTTAGATTAGTATAAAAATTACACAATTCTATGGCAACAAAAGAATTTTTCATATTTTATAAGATGAAAATAAAAACACATTTGCAATATAACCCAGAAAAAGGTTTATACCAAAAAGAATGCAATACTGCACAAATGAACAATACATTAAACATGTACTTTTTAATAAAAGATGTCCAACACAATAATGTACCCTATGCTCTGTAACTCAACACAAGCACATTGCAATAATAAAAAAGTCAGATAATAACTTATACATTTTACTGTTCTTTCCTCTATTCTTTCTATAAAAAAGTTTATGAAAAAATACATAAGCAACTAATAACATGCAGCTGGCATCTGAATGAATCAAAATAGATGTAGCTCCATTTGCCAAAAAATACTCTTATCGTCAAATTCTTGGAGCTGCATAAAACATCAATATTAACAAATGAATCTATATTAGATGAGAAAGTAAAAAAAAAAAATCATTTTAAGGAAAAGCAATTACTTAATAATTTTTTATATCAAGTAACTTAACAAAGAACAAATAAAAAGCCTACCTCCTCCAATAGTTGCTTCTGGCAACCGCTCGATTGAATACTTATGCTGTGTAATGTACATGATAGGTACTCCAGGAATCTGGCCAATACACATCAATAAATATTTGACATTACCAAAAGAACTTTAGATCATAAATGTTAATCTACAGCACATACCTTTCGTATCCTTCGTTTCAAGTCTCTATCAGACGTAGCAACAATGTAACACTTGTGCTGTCCCAACAAAAAAAAAAAGCAAGCAATTCTCAATGATAAGATATATGTAAGATACAGTCAAAATATAAAGCAGTTGCAGTTTATGTTAAGCAAGTCATATGTTAAGGAGTGCAACTAATGTACCAATGATGGGAAAAAAACAAGATTGGCTAATTAGTTCAGAGCTCCTAAGGCCACGGCAAACTGAGCAAACAAAAATGCATCAACACTATCATAGTATCATGACTTAAAGCACAAACAATAGTGCAGACCAAGGCTTGCAAAGTCTCAGTGACCTTGTATCCGTATCGTACATAGCTCAGCAATGTTACCCAGTATCCATTGTCAATATGGTACATACCTTAGTAATGCTATCCAATATGGAAGATGTACCAGTACCCTATGGTATGGTATGCTATGAGCTATGGTATGGTATGCTATGACCTATATCAAGCAATACAGACCAGTATAGCATACCATGGTACAAAAGACAATAACCTACTATACTATCAAATGAGTTGCTCCTATCAAATGAGATAACGAAGAAGAAAGGTAGGAATGAGATCAAAGGAGAAAAGAAACCACGAATCTTATAATCTGTCCTAAACACTTATCTTGGCAAAATGATAGTGCTACCCTAATATGTGGACTCAAGTGCTAATGAGATTTTAGAGAAAAATTCTGCTTACATCATGATTGATTATGTAACCCAATAAATAAATATTATAGTATGTTAGTAGAGCACCCATAGCTAACATGCATTAATCAAAAGAAAGGTATAACCAGAATTCTATTCTGGGATTATAGAAAGAAATAAATAGACAAACTTCTCAGGTAGTTCTTTCCAAATTAATATATATTTTAACCACTTAATCAAACTTTTTTGGTACACTTCCATTAGTTTGAATTTTCTCCATTACTTCCCTTGCTCTAATTTATTTTGAATATGTAATAAAACTCGCATACTCAGAACACATGCTCAAATTCACATCTGAAATACAGAATATTTTGTTATGTTAAGAAATAAATCATAATATGAAAATTATTTTGGAGATGCATTTTACATGCTTTCTATTTCGCTTTCTATTCCATAATAGAAGTGATTGTGTATAACTAAAGTATATCAAATTCTTCAGACAAGTGATCAAAACAGAATTTCTCAAATGATTAAATACTTCAAAGAGAGCACTGCCAAAATAACAAAGGACAGTACTACTGGATCATCTTTCTGATGAAAGATAGCGAGTTCTAATAGTAATAAAAGTAATGTATATATGCATCCAATCTTACCTGAGTGACCCTTTCAACAATGCAATCATCAGCATAAGTTCCTTTATGTGTGCAGGGTAATCTCTCAAATCTAGGGTCTTTTGCAATCCTGTCACAGTAATAGAAAAGCCACAATGCTTACAAGAAATCAAATTATTGACAGCATTATGACAGATTTACGCATGCAAAGAAATCAAATTAATGGCAGCATCAGGACGGATTTACATGTGCAAAGAACATGCAATGCCCGCATATTCGACCAAAGTGGAAGAGGCATTCTTACCTTAGAGCTACACGGTACTTCTGTCCCAGTTTTTCAAGTTCGGCCATAACACAATCCGTGATACATGGAGTACCTTCACAACCCAATAATAAAAGATGCAACAAATCATAAACTAAATTCCAAATGAAAAAAAAAAAAAAAAAAGCTAAGTTTCAGATGTCAACTCACATCTTGCATACAAGCAGTCCATCATTCCCTTCTCCAAATCCAACTGCAATGAAAAGATGAGTATGGATCATGTGAAAATCAAGACAATAAATTATCATAATAATGTAAGACAGAATCTCATTTAGTAGCTCTTATTCTGATGATTTCTGCTTCATTAGATGACCATTGTTGCACTAGTTTTTGTAGAATAACCAACCTTCTCGCACCTACAAGAGGCCAGGCATCAAGAACAAGATACAAGGCCAACCAGTGGTACACCTTAGCATAAAGCCATAATCATTTGTTAACACGACAACACTTAGCATAAAGCTATGTTCGTAGGAAGAAAATTCTTTCTTTTGCCATTCGGTGGTGGCTTTTGTTGAAAAAAAAAAAAAAAGCAAGTCTCTTATGTGAAGGCCAATACGTTGGATGCCATATTTGGTTATGTTTGAAATAATTAGGTTAAAAGGCTAAAGACTTCTCAAATGATTTAAAGACAGAACTGAGTAAACTTCAATTTTAGGGGGCTGTCTTGTATTGTTTATTGGAGACAGACATCCTCAATTTTGCTTGATCCACCTCCATAGGTCAACTTTTTTTTTCTAATTGATTATTATGATAAAAACTTTTTTTTTTCTAGAAAAGAAAAATACATCAAAGAATTTGCATTATTTTATATGTCTGTTCTCAGCCTGCCTGATGGATGTGAACAAATTCACTAATGGATTAGATCATCAAAGTTCAATAAATAAACAATGCAATGATAGAAATTACCTTATTTTGGATAGAGAAATTGATAAAGTTGGTATCCACGATGACCCTATAAGGCGGGCCAAGTGCCGTATTGTATTTGAAGAATAAAGCCGAAGAAACGGCTGGTCTATTAAATTCCAAGCAATGCAGGAATCAAATAAAAATATACAAGAAGAAATTAGGGAAAGAAATGCAAGAATCAAATAAAGATGCACAAAAAAAATAGGGAAAGAAAGGCCGGCCTATCGATGCAAACAGAAATAGAGAAAGAATAGGATGACTTACACGTTCCGGGGTAGTTTCTCTTTCTCAAGATCTTTCTTCTTAGGGTTTAGAATCTCTTTTTTGTATCTGCGACATGGGGAGAGTTGAGAAGTTTAGAAAAGAAAAAGAATCAAAAGAATCGAAAGGCGGAGGAGAAAAGGATTTGCTCACTTTCGAAGGGTTTTTGAGCTCACGAGCTTCTTCATGACTGCAAATTTGGGGCCTTTCTTTGCCTTTCCCATCGCTACGAAACCCTATAGTTCTTCGAAAACTACATAAGGCCACCGTCGACCAGAGCCGCCGCTAAATAAAAAAATTAGGGCAAGATAAAAGGAATAGGTAACGCCCCAAGAAACCGTCGAAGGAGGGCCTACGGGTGCAACGGGCTCATGAAACTCGGTTTCGTTGACCTAACCTTAATCCTATTTATAGAATATCGATCCAAACTCTAATCTAATTTTATTTGTAAAATTTTAATTTTAATTTTATTTTAAAAATCAGATTCAGATTGAATTTCGAATTAGAATTCGAATTGATTAAAAAATAAAATAAAATAAAATATTTTTTTTAAAATAAATAAACATCAAATTATGAATTAAAAATAAAAAAATAAAATTTTTTGCCGACGTATAAGCTGGACTTGAAGCTTAACATTATATTAAAAAAATCTTACCTGAAACAAAAAAAGAGAAGGAGATACAGTAAACAAAGAAAAGAGGAGGCAAAATGTCGGATGGTCCGCCTTTATATTTATCTTTTTTTCTCGTCTGCGATCAATGGCCTTGCCCTTCTTGCCCTTAAGTTGGCCATCTCGTTCGATCCGATTGGCTCTTTCAACACCCAGGTGTCGATAAGCTACCCCAGTTCAAATATCCCTCGGGTTCGAGTTATCTCGGGTTTGGATTGCGGTCAATCCTAACCCGGATCAATTACAAATCAAATCAGGTTAAATTCGGATCTTTCGAGTTTGGATTGGATAAACATTAGTTTAAACACTATTGTAAATCATATTCAATAGGCCAAATTCATATTGAACCCGATCCAACTTGCATCCCTAGGTGACATTAGACGGGTGTAAAGAGAGTAATGGAAAAAGGAAATAAATCTATGTAGACAAAGGTCGTGAAAGGGTCAACGGAGTTCGACGAGACACAATCCTATACTATTTAAATATTCTTTCTTGTGGGAGAGGGGAGTGAATGAAAGGAATAGAGCTTGAATTGAGTTATGTGCAAACGTACATAAAATAAAGCCATCATATTTTAATTGTTAAAAATCTCTGATAAGATCCGCTGTGTACATACCTTCAACAATATCATGAATACTTCATAATTATAAACATCACATCGTATCAGTTAGGAAACAAATATTCCCAGCAAATACGGCAAGACAGCTTCTTCAAATGGGATTTTGAATGGAACATGTTTGAGATCAGATTTGAACTAAAGACCTTGATACATAAGAAATAGAATCTAAATCAAATTAAACAAGTTGTGAATCATGCTATACGCATGCATACTTATTCTGTTTTCATGCGACATACGTACTATATCAATGATGTAGATGCCATATTGAAGATAATATATAGATTGAGTAGGGGAGTTCATCTTCAAGGGCTTTCACTTGAACACCATATTTGTTTGCTTAAAAAAAAATTAGTTATCTTTATTGATAGCACACATATTCATGTGGGCTTCATCACATCTTCTAAACAAGTTCTTTTCTCTCCCTTCAAAATCAGAATAACTAGTATGATTGAGTGCATTATGTTTTAACCTTCCTCATAAATAAATAAACTTTTATCTAACTTAATTCTTTTTTTTTCATCTTAACAACTAAATCTCTTCTAATCTATTTTTACTTAATTATATTTAAATATTTATATTTTATTAGTTTGTAATTTACTCTTTATAATTTCTTTAGTTATATCAATAAGTTTTATAAAAATTATAATTTATAAACTAAACAATTATCATTCACTTGAATAGAATTAAATATTTTTGACTAAAAAGATTAAGTTTGAGTTGATTCTTTTTAATCTTATTTAAATCGTTTGATGCATCTAAATTAATTATGTATTTTAACTATAAAAAAATAATTAGATGCTTGGTTCAAATAAAAATAAGACCTGATATAATTTCATTTTAAATCCATATGTTGTAAATTAGATATAGGTCATATTTGATCCCAAATCAATACTAATAATTTGTTGGGCCTAATTTTTTTTATAGCCCCAATTTGATCTGATCTAATCGCCAAATGAGTTAAATTTGAGTGCAAAAATAGAATCTAAATGAGAAATCAGATTCGGTTAGGATCAAGCATGATTAGATCTAACTCAATCCATTTGCAGCCCCAAATTTAGAACTATTTTGATACTTTTTTATTATGACTTAATTTTTCTTTGTTAGTGTTGTTAATGACTGATGTTACCAGTAGAAAGGAGCCGGCAGTCTTTTAATCTTTCGATAAAAAGAAAGGAGAGATAATAATTCAAAAGAAAATAAACATTTAAAGAGGATCCTCGTTCATTAGCGCTACATTAAGACATTGCTTGAAAATATGAATTTTTTTTTGAAATCATGATAATTTGAGCATTATTTATAGCAATAACAACGAACCGTGGCCGCTACAAGATGCGACGAGAGACGCTAACAACACGTATATCCCTAATTAAAAAATATTTTTTAAAAAAATTATAATTAAAAATAATTTTAAAAAAATTTAATAAAAAAAATAACTCAGGTTTAACCATGAATTATTTTTTAAACTTATTTTCTAGGGACCCAAAAAATGACTAGAATTATTGTTCGATAGCAAAGCTGTTATTTAAAAAAAATAATTATTCCTTGAGCTATTTTCTGAATAAATACTATTATGTACACTATTCAGAGATAATTTTTTATTAATCAAACACTACCAAAAAAAATTAAGCACAATAATCCTGAAACTTGAGTTAGTGGTGTACGTAAAGGTACAAAGGTATGCCTAATGGCAATGTTTTAATAATAAAGCTGAACAACAAACTACTTAACATTTAAGTCATGAATCAATCGATTAAATCAAATAAATCGAAATAATTGAATCAAATAATATTATAATTAATTTTTAATTTAATAATATAAAAATATAAAAAAATTAATTTAAATAAAATATTAATATTTTTAAAAAATAATTTTAATTTTATTTATTAAAATTAAAAGTCTAAAAATTAAAATTGAATTGATTTTTTGAAATCCGATTGATTAAATAATTTTTTTTAATTTTTATTAAATTATATAAAATTAATTTTAATAATACAATTAAATTGGACTGATGAACGATACTCGATTAGATCGATTCAACCGATCGATCCGAATTTTAAAACCATGCCTAATGGTAAGTGTTGGGGGGTAAAATCGTCATGTGTCATTAATCGTGCACGTGCACGCGGCTAAGGTCAGCCCTGATTCCCGTTCGATTGAGCGACGCCCGCCAAGATAGGTCGGTGAATTGAGATGCTCCAGCCCCTCACCGAACTAGGGGTCCTCGAGGTGCCGACCTATCCCGTCTCTCGGCTCCAGCCGAGCTATCGACCTTCGTCTGTCGGCTCCTCCAGCCGACCTACCTCGTCTCTCGGCCCCAGCCGAGCTATCGACCTCCGTCTGTCGGCTCCTTCAGCCGACCTACCTCGTCTCTCGGCCCCAGCCGAGCTATCGGTCTTCATCTGTCGGCTCCTCCGGCCGACCTATCCCATCTCTCGGCCCCAGCCGAGCTATCGGTCTTCATCTGTCGACTCCTCCAGCCGACCTATCCCGTCTCTCGGCCCCAGCCGAGCTATCGGTCTTCGTCTGTCGGCTCCTCCAGCCGACCTATCCCGTTCTTGGCCCCAGCCGAGCTATCGACCTTCGTTTGTCGGTTCTTCTAACCGACCTATCTCCCTCCTTGGCCCTGATTGCCAGGCTGCCGTTTTAGCTCAGCTCAGTCCGAGCGACACTACCCCTCTGCAGAATTCGACGCGGGAAAGCCCAAACTCTCGAGATCCTAAGCGGAAATCATATCAGAAAGTGGCCTAAGGGAGCCTAACACTTTGGGACCTACGCCCCCGTCAGATCCCTAGGCAGCAACAAGCTCTCCCAGCCGTCAATCCACTAACTAACCGGATACGGATCCTACCAGACTCGTAACAAACTGGATTCAAATCCCAACGGCCTTCGGGCCCACGATGCTCCTCCCTACCGATCAGGTGATCCTCTATAAATACTACAGTTCCAGACCCCCTGAGGTACGCGCATTCTCGGACGCTATTCCCTTTCTTTTCTCTTTGCGCACTTGCTCACTCTACCGCTCTTAGCCCTCTATTCCGCCATTGTTGCTTGCCCAGAGCTCTCTAGAGGAACTCTCCGGCGAGAGCCTTCTCCTCTCATCTTGTTGCCCGTCGGTTCCTTACTGACTTGAGCGTCGGAGGGTCTTCCGCGGAGGGCCACCCCTAGCGCCTCCCGCGTGTAGGCTTCCTTGCAGGTCCGCCCAGGAGGGAGCTCGATCATGAGACCGGACGCGTCCGAGTCGGAGAGCGGATTCCGACGACAACAGTAAGGTTTCTCCAAATATTTTTTGAGCTAAATTGTTTATTCTCAAAGCTTCGGGATAATGGGTTCATCGGACCTCCAAGCACCGATTCTTGGGGAATGGAATATCGGAGAGTGGCTTTGCTTCCAATCTTTCCGTGGCAAATGAATAAAATGGGAGATAACCATGTTTCCTGATAATGTATTGCTGAGACCTACCATCAACCGAGGACAACGAATGCCAACATGTTCGAAACCATATGCGTTAAAGATAAAAGAGTGGGAGAAGCATAAGAAACATAGCTTTTTTTTTTTTTTTTTTTCATTCTGATGGTGTGGCAGGGCAGATTATGTAGGTGGTTGTGAAAGAAGTGTGATCTAATCAAGGCCAAAGTCTACTTGCTCTCTCATGCTCCCGTTCGACGTAAGGGCACAAGGGTTGGAGAACGCAATTCCAACAACAATCCCAACAATTTTTTAGGAGATGATAAGGGGTCACTTGAATGATTATAAGATAACATAAGGATAAGATAAGAACCGATATCAAGAAGATTTGATTGAATTGATTAAATTGGTTTGGTTTTGAGTGCTCAACGAATTGGCTCTTGATCTAAAATTTTGTTCACAATTTTTTTAAAAAAATATTCTTAAAAATTAAATTAGAGACCTTAAATACATGTCACAAATTGTCTATCATTTTAATTAAAGATATTTAAGATTAAATTGATTAATAAATATTATATTTTTTTATTAACATAAATATGAAAAAAATTTAGTCATTAAATATTAAAAAAAATCTTTAACATATTAAAAATAATAAAAAAATTGAATCTCATTATTGAAAAATAAATTTTATTTTAGAATTAATTCAAAAACGAATCAATCTGATTGGGTTTAGCTCTATATTGATTTCAAGATATGATTAATTTGATTTTAAATCTAATATTTTGAAATCAACATTGGTCGGAACAATCCTTATTTTAAGGCTAACGAGACCGACTCCAAGGACTGCAGTGTCAACAACCTCGTGGTTGCCCTTGTCTTTCTCTCTTCCATTAGACACCTTACTCCCTCTACCAAATGTACGTGGACACTGCATGCATTGTCGTCTTTGGGACCATGTTAGCTTCGGCTTGCCTCGCGCAATATGAACACTTTTTTTTAACGTACTCAATGAATCATAAATCTTAGCACAGTACGACTAAATAAAACGCAAAATAAATCATAAATCTTAGCACAATACGACTAAATAAAACAAAATATGACCACCAACCATCTTCTGCCTGATAGTCACAAACACAGAGAAATACTATATATGAACTAACATATCCAATATTACCGCACCATGGCAAAATTAGCTTCCGTCCGAGTAGGCATCAGATGAGTTTTTAATTTGTAGCTAGGAATTATCACCATCTTAATGAGCGCCTTGAAGATGTGGAAAAAAAAGGGGAGCAAATTCTATGCATCCAAACAGCTGAGGAGCACCATTGGCCTAGAGAAACCCATTAATAACTAATAGTATTGTTACAAGATTTGTGACTGTAAATTGGTATAGCAGTAGCTTAATTGTAAAAGTTATTTATATTAGTAGCTTGATTGTAAAATAACTTAATTATAGGAGTTATTTATCAGTAGCTTAATTGTAGGAATGCCTTGATTCTAGGAATTAGTGATATATTTTTCTAACATGATGTTGTGTGTAAAAAAAATTCTTCTACTTTTTAATTAAGAAAGTGTACATATATATATATATGTACACTTTCTTAATTAAAAAGTAGAAGAATTTTTTTCTTCTCTAGTTACATGATATCATAGCTGGAAATCAAAATTTTAGACTGATTTTTTTTCTCTATTTTTTTTTCTTTGGTTCTTCATTGCCCAAGAGAGTAGTTTTGGTTTAAGATTCTACCCTTGTAAGTAGGCTATCAATTTTGGGTTACCTTGTTAGAGTAACAATCCTTTCTCACCGCCCCATTCATTTGGAGCGCAGATTGTCAATTGGTCAGCCAAAAAAGTTCGGTCATCTGATTCTTGACGAGTGAGTCACACATACCTCCACGCCCGTGAGTTGCACCATCTCTTATTTGTTTTGGATCATCCTCATCTGTCACCAGGAAAGTCCTTTTCTCTTATTGTGTGTTGCGATATATATTTTAGATTTGTTGTCATTTTCTGTTTGGTGCTTCTATTTCATTGGCTTTGCTGGTTGTCTCTCTTATCTATTTGGAGTGTATTTTCTTGTGTTCAAGATTATAATGGCTGAACAAAAGAACTTGGTTATGCCTACCGTAATTCATATATTGTCTAAAGTTACTGAACATAAGCTGAATGGATCTAATTATTTAGACAGATACAAAACTGCTCAACTTTATCTACGAAGTATTTCTAAAGATAGTCATCTAATTGAGGATCCACCCACTGATAATACTTGTACTGAATGGCTAAGAACTGATGCTCAATTATTTTTACAATTTTGTAATTCTATTGAGACTGAGATAGTTGGTCTTGTCACTCATTGTGAGTATATGAAAGAATTGATGGAGTATTTAACTTTTCTATATTCTCGTAAAGAGAATATTTCTCATATTTATTATGTGTGCAAGGGATTTTATTGGGCTGAACAATAGGATCAATCTCTTTGAGCCTATTTCATGAACTTTAAACACACTTATGAGGAATTCACGGCCTTGTTACCTTTTAGTGTTGTTATCAAAGTACAAGAAACTTAGCGTGAGCAGATGGCAGTCATAAATTTTCTTGCTTGTCTTAATCCTCAATTTGAAAGTGTTAAATCATAGATTTTGTCTAGTACTGATATTTTCTCTTTAAAAGATATCTTTACTAGGATACTTCACACAGATACTAGTGCTCTTGTCTCACCTGTACAACATTCTAGTGCACTTGTCAATCATAACAATGGAATAATTGGCCGATCCTATTCTCAGAATAACAACAGAGGTTGAACTAATTGTGGTCGAAATGACAACGGCCGGCATGCTGTCACTCAAGACATAGGGGGAGTAGTCTGCTATTATTATCATGAATCAGGTCACACTAAACGGACTTGTCAGAAATTACAAATGAAAAAAAATCTTTCGTGTCTCAGTATGCTCATGTTGTAGCTACTACTGATGCTCCTCATCTGTTTTTCGATCAGACTATTACAATTTCTGAATATGAGTATGCAAAATTTACCCAGTACCAAGAAGCACTAAGGAATTTCTCTCAATCTATCACTGCCATTGCCGAATCAAGTAAAACTAAAGCATGTCTTCTTTCTTCTTTCTCTCAGTGGGTCATTAATTTCGGTGCCATAGATCATATGATAGGTAATCCTAGTCTCTTTTTTACTTTTAAATCACACACCTTACCTTTTTGTGTCACCTTAGTAGATGGTTTCATCTCCTCTGTACTTGGCTCTAGCACTATCTATCCCACATCGACACTGTCTTTATCATCCGTATTAAGTTTGCTAAAATTTTTTTTTAATTTGATGTCTATTAGCAAACTCACTTGTACTCTTAATTGTTGTGTCTCATTCTTTCTTGATCATTGCCTATTTCAGGATCTTATGACAAAAGGATTATGGTAAAGGATGAGAATTAGGAGGGCTGTACATTTTGGATACCCAAGTACCCCGGACCATTGCCTGTTCTAGTACTTTATCCTCTTTTGAAGCTCATTGTCGATTGAGACATCCCTCTTTACCTTTCTTAAAGAAAATATGTCTTTTGTTTTATGATGTATCTTTTTTAGATTGTGAGTCATGTCAGTTTGCAAAATATCATCGTTTGTCTTCTGTTTCTCAAGTCAATAAATGAGCCAGTCATGTTTTTGAGTTAATACATTCAGATGTTTGGGGACCATATCCTATTATGTCCAAGACTGAATTTAGATATTTTGTGACTTTTGTGAATGAATTTTCTTATATGACTTGGCTTTATTTAATGAAATTCCGTTCTGAATTACTTTCATTTTTGCATGTCACCAAGAGGATGATGATCTACTAATATATCCTATCATCTGTCAAGAACCCAATAATGCTTCAATACAATAACCACCACCATCTCAATCGAAATCATCTATTACTCAAGTCTTTTCTTGACGACTTAATCCTCCTATGACAAGATCGACACCAGTCTCTTCTTCGTCATCGGATCCAATGCCCAATGACATTGATTCGTCCATTGCTCTCCGAAAAGGTAAATATCAGTGTTCTTATCATATTTCCTCTTTTGTTAACTATGATTGCCCGTCCTTTGCTTTTTGTTCTTTTGTTACATCTCTTGACTCCGTCAAGATTCCCAAGTCTGATCACCAAGCCTTATCCCATCCTGGTTGGCATGATGCCATGCTAGAAGAGATGAATGCTTTAATAGAGAATGGTACTTAGGATCTGGTAGACCTACCTGTTGCTAAGAAAGTTGTTGGGTGCAAGTGAGTCTTTGCAGTCAAATTTAATTCTAATGGTTCGGTGGCTTGTTTAAAAGCTCGCCTAGTGGCTAAAGGCTATGCACAAACATATGGTGTGGACTATTATGACACTTTTTTTCCTGTGGCCAAGTTGACTTCAGTACGATTATTTATTTCTATGGTGGCTACATATGATTGGCCTCTTTATCAACTTGATGTCAAAAATGCCTTTTTACATGGAGATCTTCAGGAGAAAGTGTATATGGAGCAACCACCTAGGTTTGTTGCTCAAGGGGAGTCTAGGAAGGTTTGTCGCCTTTGAAAATTACTATATATATTGAAACAGAGTTCTTGTGCTTGGTTTGAAAAATTCAGTCAAGCAGTAGGGAGGTTTGGAATGAGTAAAAGCAAATATGATCATACAGTATTTTATAAGCAATTAGAATCTGGCATTATTCTACTTGTTGTGTACGTAGATGATATCGTCATCACTGGAATTTCATCTTTGAAATCTTTCTTATAGAGCCTTTAATACTAAAGATTTGGGGCTGCTAAAGTACTTAGAAATTGAGGTGTCAAGAAGTAAAAGAGGCATTTTCTTATCTTAGAGGAAGTATATTCTAAACCTATTAATGGAGACTAAAAAATTAGGAGTTAAACCATGCAGTACTCCTATGCATCCTAACCAGAAACTCACGAAAGATGGAGATGCTTTTGATGATCCTGAATAATATAGAAGGCTAGTTGGAAAACTGAACCATCTTACAGTGACCCGCCCTGATATTGCTTACTAAGTCAGTGCTGTAAGTCAATTTATGTTCTCTCCAATAGTACATCATTGAGCAGCCTTGGAACAATTCCTATGTTATTTGAGGGGAGCTCTTAGACGAGGGATACTGTATCGGAATCATAGTCACAATAATATTGAGTATTTTTTAGTTGCAGATTGGGCAGGATCTAAAATGATCGAAGGTCTACCACTGGCTATTGTGTTTTTGTTGCTGGCAACTTGATTTCATGGAAGAGTAAGAAGCAAAATATTGTGTCTCAGTCTAGTGTAGAGTTAGAATATAGAGCGATGGCCCAATCTGTGTGCAAAGTTATGTGGATTTTTTAACTCGTAACTGAGATGGTCTTAAAGTCTTGATTCCAGCAAAGCTGTGGTGCAATAATCAAGCAGCGATTTATATTGCTTCAAATCCAATTTTTCATGAACAAACTAAATATATTGAGATAGACTGTCATTTTATTCATGAAAAAATACCATAGAACTTGATTTCTATAGCATATGTAAAGACCGAAGAACAGTTAGGGGACATTTTTACAAAAGCTCTTCATGAAAATCTGGTTTCTTACATATGTAACAAACTGAGCATGATTGACATCTATGCTCCAGCTTGAGGGGGAGTGTTACAAGATTTGTGGCTATAAATTGGTATATCAGTAGCTTGATTGTAGGAGTTATTTATATTAGTAGCTTGATTGTAGGAATGGCTTGATTTTATAAATTAGTGATATATTTTTCTAATTTAGCTTCTATGATGTTGTATATATATATACTTTCTCAATTAAAAAGTAGTAGAAATTTTCTCTTCTCTAGTTATAAGTATAATAGCTGGCTAGATCTTGGCATGTGTAGGAGGTTGAAATGCAGCAGGAAGTGGAACTTTTATTAAAGGGCTGCATTAATCCAGCTTGAATTCACCTACAGATGGAAACCAAAAAAAGTAGAGTTAAAAACATTTTTTTCAAGGAATTTTTCAAACTTCCACCTTACGCAAGCTCTTAAAAATCCTTTTTTGCTTGCCATTTGAACATTATTTCTCAGATCTGGCATCTTCCAGTCAGGGGTAATGCTGTTTATCGGTTATCTCGCCGTTTAAGGATGGCCAGACACAGACTGTCCAGATGGAATAGGACGGAACTGGGGGATTTGGTCAGACAAGTTGAACAGGTTGAGAATGACATTAAGATCTTGCAGACTAAGGAAGATCACGATGGTTTTCTGGCTGACTCGGACCTCTCTTCTCTCGGGAAAAGATGGCTCGTCATCACTCCCTCCTTCGGCAGCAAGAGGTGTATTGGTGGCAGAGGTCCAGGTTTTAGTGGATTTCTGATGAGGACCGTAATACCAGATTTTTCCACCATGCTACTCTAAAGCAACGTGCTACTAATAGGATTCAGAGGTTAGTTGATGATGAGGGGCATAGTCAGGAGGATATTTAGTCTATCAGGGATATGCTTCTTCACTTCTTCCAGTCTAGATGGCGGAATCCACTGGTAATGGAGCCCCGGTTATTCCGGTTTCGGACTCTAGGAAGGTGTCTGCCCAGGAAAATTTCTTACTTGCCAAGTCTATTACAGCGGATGAGATTAGGGAGGCCCTTTGGGAGCTGGGGCCAGATAAGGCCCCTGGGCCTTATGGATTCCCGCCTTTTTTCTACCGTCACTACTGGGCTATTATTGGGTAGGAGGTGGTTCAGGCTATTCAGACTGTATTTCTAACTAAGCACATTCCTGCGGAATGAATCAGACCTTATTACTTTGGTACCTAAACGCTCGGACGTGTCCCTTCCGCAGCATTTTAGGCCCATTAGTCTATGTACTACTTTGTACAAGGTCTGTGCTCATCTTTTAGCTTGCCGTCTTAGTTCAGTGATTCCTCGCCTCATTTCTATTGAGCAGGGGGCATTCATTAGAGGGCGTTCTATTTCGGATAACGTCCTTATTGCTTAGGAGTTTATGCATGATCTCCAAAGAGCTCCGGCTAGTCATTGCTTTATGGCTGTTAAGCTTGATATGGAGAGAGCTTATGATAGACTAAGTTGGACCTTCTTGCATCGCTCTCTTCAGGAGTTTGGATTTGATGGGCTATTATTGAGTGGATTATGGTTTGCATACAGAGGCCTTCTTTTTCTCTGATCATTAATGGGAGTCCGACTGAGTTTTTTTGCTCCGCTGTTGGGCTTCGGCAGGGATGCCCTTATCCCCTTTGCTGTTTATCTTGGCTGTGGATGATCTTTACGTGCTTTCTACCAGGCTCAGCTAGATCGGCGAATTACTCCATTTAGGGCTGGTCGGGGGGCCCCCTGGTCTCTCATCTTCTTTTTGCTGATGATTGTATCCTCCTTGGTCAGGCTTTTTCTGTTAATGCAGCTTCATTCTATTCTATTATTCAACACTATTGTCAGGCTTCAAATCAGAAGGTTAATTTCCTCAAATCTTCTATATGTTTTAGCCCGAAGACCTCTAGGACCACAGGGAAGCCATTATCAATCTGTCGGGTATTACTTCTTACACTGACAGGTTTATGTATTTGGGGATCCCTATAACGGGAAGACGTCCCGGTGCTCTGACTATTATGAGCTGGCGAGGAGGGTTGCCAGCGGATTGAGGGATGGCAGGTCACTGGCCTATCAATGATGGCCAGGATCATTATTATTCGCTCGGTCCTTTCTTCTCTTCCCTTGTATCTTATGACGAATGCTGCTATTCCGGTTACTTGCCTTAAGAGGATTGAGAGATGTTTCAGAGATTTTCTATGGGCTTCTATGCAGGATGGTCACGATATTCATCTTTTATCCTGTGATATGGTCTGTATGCCTATTCAAGAAGGTGGTCTTGGGATCCAGTCTCTTAGTGTTAGAAGGGAGGCCCTTCTTGCCATACATGCATCGAGATTCCTTCTGGAGCCACATTGTCTTTGGAGCACTATGATGCGTGCTAGGTATGGGGATTGGACGTCTGCCTTGCATATCTATTCGCCTCAGGGATGTTCCTCTTTTTGGAGGGAAGTATGTCGGCTTGGCTAGGCTATTCTGGATAATATCTCTTGGATGATTGGAGATGGATCATCGATTGATGTTAGTCAGGACACCTGGATTTCTGACCTTCCTCTCTCTTGGTGGCCTTCGTTTATGAGTATTGATGTCCCATGCAGTTTAAGGGTCAAGGATTTGATTTCATTTGATCCCCCTGCTTGGCATATCCCCTCGGTGACCTGATTCTTCGGCATGGAGCTTTCTAGGCGGATTCTCTCCATGCCTCTTACTCCTGGCCGGTTATCTGATTTTAGGGTCTGGCAGAGGTCCTGTCTCTCCAGAGCTCCACCATGGATTTGATGAAGATTTTCAGGCCTGTGCCCCAGCGATCGGAGGATGCGAGGTGGATTTGGAAGCTTCCACTCTTTCCAGGATTCAGCTGTTTATTTGGAAGCTTATGTGGGATTGCCTTCCTACTTGTGTCCTCCTTTCTCGGAGGGGTATGGCTATCCAGTCGATTTGTCCCTTGTGTAGGCTTGAGGAGGAGTCTACTGAGCATGCTATTTTCATCTGCCCCAGAGCTCGTCGGATTTGGAATATGGTGGGTTATTCCGTTAGGCTGGCTGATTTGGGCTCCCCTCGCTTTTCTTTCCTTCTTGATCTCCGGAGGGATCACCAGCAGAAAAGTGGTCTTTGGGCTGCGATGGCTTATCACATCTGGTTGTCGAGAACCAGCTTATTTTCATAGACGATTCCATTACTGCTCATAGGACCGTGAGAAAGATTAGATCCGTAGTGGCGGACTGTGCCCGTATTGGTTCTAACGTCTCTGGCCTTTGGGGATCCCTGCTGCTTCGGCAGCGAACCGTCATACGGTTTTCATCTCCTGGGAGCCCCCCCTCCAGGGTTCGTTAAAATCAACTTTGATGGGAGTGTCCATGGTAGAGCTGCTGGTTCTGCTTTTATTATCCACGGTCATTACGGTGATCTGTTGGCTGCTGGAGGTTTTGGTACTCTTGACTCTTCCGTCCCTATATCGGAGCTCTATGCGGCTTGGGCAGGTATTTCTTATGCTTTTCAAATTCTTCATGCTAAGAGGCTTTTGATTGAGGGTGATTCCATGTCGGTCATCTCTTGGCTGCAGAAGGAGAAGTGCCCTCTTGGCCCTGTGAATCCGATGCTTTCGGATATCTGGACTATCCTGCGGGAGTGTGACTGTGCCCAGATCCGCCATATTTATTGTGAAGCCAATCGGCGGCGGACTGGGTGGCTAGTTATGTGGCTCAGCATGCGGGATCTTGGATATGGAAGCCGGGCGACCCCTGCAAATTTTGTATTCAGACCTATCAGGGCTGATTCGCATGAGATTAGTGTGATCGCCCGCTTGTACCAAAAAAAAAAAAACATGCCTTCGATTAGGGATGGCAATTTTTTATGTTTGGCCATTTACTCAGTTGGTACCATTTCTAACTAGTCGAGGAATTTCAGATCTAAATGGCTTAACAGGTATGGGGATTACACATTAACGGCTAAACAGGTAAAAGCTAGGGATGGTATCATTTGCCCCATCCCCGTTTATCCATCCCTATCCCCGTTAACTTTAATATAATATATTAAAATTAAAATTTAAAATAAATAAAACATATATACTAAAAAATCCTAGTAAAACATGTTTGAATCTCCTTGTCTCTTCTCTTCTTTCATGCAGTCATCCTGAACATCAAAGCCAGAACCCTAGCAAATTAATCTCTCTCTCTCTTTGTCGCCGCCATCTTCCTTAGCTTCACCATCTATCTTCGCCACCACACCGAGAATGCCCTTCCTAGCTAGCACCTTTCTCTCTTTGGTGCGCTCATCTCTTTCTCTATTTTATCATAAAACTCTAGCTAAAACTAGCGAACCATGAATGAGTGCAATGAGCGACAAATCAACGACGAACCAGTGGGTACCTATAGGTAATTTTATTTTATTTATATAAATGGTCAAATAGATATCCCACTACCAGAAATTAACCTTTCAGTAAGGGACAAAATCCCTTGGTGAAAGTCAAAAATCCCTTGGTGAAGAGTTTCACCGAGGGATTTTCAAGAAAAATTTGTCCCTTGGTGATAGGTTGATTTCTGGTAGTGTTCAGTGGGTACCCATTTACCAGGCCAGGTATCCTCGTCCTTACCCCGTTAACTATAACGGCTTCACGGTATGAAAAACAGAAAGGTTTTTTTCCAACGAGGATGGGGACCGGTAGAGATCGCCTAAGGCCATCTTCGGCCATTGCCATCCCTACCTCCAATGGCCTATTTGAAATATTAGGAGTAATTTTTTAGAAAACTTCTATAAAAATATAAAATAAAATTTTATGTTTAAACCTATTTTTTAAAAAAATTAAAAATCATATTTTTAATTTTCCAAATATGCACTAGATTTAGGAAGTATTTTTTAAAATTATTTTAATTATTTTTCAAAATAAGGTAACATATTCCTTATGTTTTTTTATCATGTGCTGCTATTTCCACAGTCAAAAATGCTTTACCATCTACCACTGCCGCTGCTGCTACGATCGCCATTATCATCATCCACCATCCTTCATTACCATCACTATCACTACTATCACTATATTTTTGTTATCCTCCTCTACTACTACTATTATATTTCCATCACATTTACTATCTTCCACCACCTAGCATCTACTACCATCTTCACCGGCCATTATCACCACAGCAACCTATCTCCACCATCCATCGCCACCCATCACCATCACTGCAACAATATATGCTCCATCCTCTACCATAGCTCCACTACTAGCCATTACCTCCACGATCAACTACCTTTTCTTGCTAACAATTGTTGTTATCGTACTACTATATTTTCACCATCCACCATTAGCACTACATCTACTAGCATCACCATATCTTTACCATATCTACTACCATCACCATATCTCCATCATACTTACCATCATCAACATTAACATACCTTCATCATCTATTATTATCAGTATCATCATACTTGCACCCCACCACTGCCTCCCTCCATGACCTACCATCATGTCTCTGTATCGCCACTTGTCTTTACCATTCACTATCAGAGTAACTACTTTTATCATCTATTATCGCTACTACTCACGGAATATATTAATAATTCTATTAAAATTTAAACTACTTCAAGTCCAAATCGCACGTGAATATCCTAATAATACGTATATAATGCATTTTCCTCTACGTAAAAAGCCACAAAAACAAATCGCATCAAATTTTTTACAGCCACAAATAAACAGCCCTACACAAATTTTCTAATAGGATTAGTTCTAGGTTTTAAGTTAGAATTGATCCAATCTGATGCTCACTCTTGGTTTCTCTTAAACTTATTTTGAAAGATTTTACAAAAAGTTAAACATTTTTTTTAAGAAAAAGGAGCAAATGAGAACAAGAGTATAATAAAAAACTGGCATTAATAACACCTTCCATGTATAGTCCGCCAATTATTGGCACTAGAATATATAGCCCAAAACCTAATTGAACACCTAAACTTTTTGTTGCTTGCCACTAAAATTTTCTTTGAGGCCATGAGGGCATCCAAAACATAACATGTCCAATTTCTTTAGTATTCTAGTATTATTGAACCGAACTTACATTTGTGAGTTCTTCTCTAGATCAAGCTTGGTACCATTAGACAAGGAGAAAATTAGGGTTGGTGTGAGGAACCTCTATCCCTAATTGGGATCCCTTTAATTCAGCCTAATGTGGAATATAATCTTTTTATTTACTACCAAGATTACAAGGGAGACCTTGTTTGCCATTTCAAATAAATTAACGCCATGTTTTTATTAAAATAATATAGGTTTTAGAAGTTGTTTGTATGTATTTTGAATTAACAAATTATTCATTATGCTATATTATAGTAATTTGCATGTCAGAAGTTAATAAAAGATCATTAACCCCCTATTAGTTCTTCTGCAAATGGTTCATATGGCATAGCAATATTTTCTCAGGATTATAATGGCTTGGAACTTTGATAAAGGCAGACCTAGCCTTGATGCCAAGTCTGATCGATGCAGATAGGTGAAAGAGGGCAATTACTAGTCTTGCACTAGCTTATTGAGGGTCTTTGATTCAACATCGCTGCCCATTCCATGAAAAGTTGTGGTTTTGTATTACGCCCACCAGTATCATCATACACCCTCTACCATCACCATATCTCCATCATACTTACCACCACCAATATTAACATATCTCAACCACCTACTATCAGCATCATCATACTTGCATCCCATCATTACCACCTACGCGCCTCCATGACCTACTGCCATACCTTCACCATCACCATTACCTTTACTATCTACCACCACCATTGTCATCACCACCTACCATTGCCGCCACCACTATCATATCTGCACCATTCATCATGATTGCCATCTCTTCTACAATCATATATGCACCATACATCATGACGACCATCTCTTCTACCATCCATTATGATAAATCCATCATCAACCACCCTCATTGATTTTTTTTTTTTAAATTAAAAATGATCTCTTATTTTCAATAAATGAACTTTTTTTTATTTTCTCATAAAAAAGAAAAATGAGAGATAGATATGAACTTGGGGATGAAAAATAGAAAATATTTTTTTGTAGCTGAACAGATAGAAATTTCTGAACATTTTTTCCACTATGCTGGTTCTTTCCTCTCAGAATACTGCACTTTGGTTTCCTTTGCTTAGCCTACAGCCTTTCTAAAATATCACTCAATTACCATTATACCTTTTTTTACATTTTCATTTCCTATCCGCTTGTCATCCATCTTATCTAGTTTTATATCAATTGGAGAAATATGCAAAAAGAGAGCCTTGAAGGATGTACTTGTCAATTTAAAGATCTTTCTACCATGATATCACCTTTTATAAAAGCTTTGCAATTCAAAAGAAAGAAAAGAGAGAATAAAGAAGGCATACAAAAGAATAAAGAATGGCCTTAAACATGCCGGATATCACCTCTTTTGGTGATTGTATGATTTAAGATAAATCCTATTGTACATGGATGATATCGTAAATAAAATAAAGTTCAACGGATGGAATTGAAGCTTGATCATCAAAACCTATGATTCAATTAATGATGTAGCAAGATTTTGCAGAAGTGAGACATGCTCACTTTAATTTCTTTTTTAATAATCATCTTTTGACTTTAACTAAGGTCCTTTTTTCTAGTTTCATTGGACTTTATTTTATTTGTGACACCAACCACATACAGCTGAAAGTACCATAGAAAAAGCTTCTTTGTTCAAATAGTTCAACCTATGTTATCTAATCTATTTTTCATTGGAATTAAAACTAATTTACTTAAATTTCCTAAGATCTCACATGAATATTAGTTTTGAATTGATCTTGGCTTAATGTTGTTTCAAAGTTTATTTTTTTGGGATATGACAATAGAATTAAAATAATAAAAATTATAATTTAAAATTAAAATAAAATTTTAATTATGATTAAATTATATGAAATTGAGAAGAGTGCTGTGCCAAGTAGTTTAAAGAAATTGTTTATATAAGTTATTAAAAATTAAGTTAAATAATTTAGAGTATTGGGTATAAAATAGTGACTTGATGAGCAATGGTGAATAGAAATGATATAGAAGTGGTAGCAACATGTCTACAATAAGTTAAAAACTTAAAATAATTAAATAAGTTAAAAACTTAAAATAATTACATTTGCAATCCTTATCACATAATAAACTCAACATAATGGTAGAATATTACCATATGCATTGGTCATAAACAATTATGTATTTTTTCTTTTTAAAATGATTTAGTTGTAGTTTGAATTTATATTCTAATTATAATACTATATCTAGTCACATGCTCTTGTACGGGTTATTTTTGAATATTTATTTTTATAACGAAGTCTTTTAAAAATTAAAAGAAAAAATGCTCATTATCATCATATAAATCACTATAAAAATTTTTGATTTTCCTTGCATTTTTAGAGACCGCTTGATATTTACAACTACAATTCCAATTGTAATATTTCCAACTGCAGCATATATTTGAATTGTAAGCAAATAAATGGGTCCTTACTTTAGTTCATTCTACCATTATAAATTTCTTCATATCTAATTACCATGCCATTTGATAATAATATATTTATTTAATTTAAATAGCTAACTAATTCATTCAAAAACTGAATGGCAACCATCATATGATTTAGTTTGCAATTTTATAAGAAAGAGGTGTGCACATGCAATTCAATCCAGAATGGGAATCCTCTTTGCTACTGCTAGCACATCTCTCGACTAAAATCAAATTATATGATTGCAAATGATAAATCTAATTTGTTCAATGATGAATGTAGAGCAACATAGAAAAGGCAAGGAGAAAAATCCACAAAAAATCTAATAAAAATTAGCATATTAAAAGGAGACGTGGACCTTATTCCACTGAGCCACATCTAAAAAATTAGAGACACATGATAAACATGAACAAATAAAACCATCAAATGGATATTTTACGATCCACCACTAGTTAATATCAACAAACTAATTAGAACAATACTAACATGTTTTGCATCTTCATTAGGGCATCGTTGACTATGGTTTGAAGCCTCTAAATTAGTTTGTATTCCATAATCTATAAACCACATCTTATCCATCAGTGGTAAAATATATCTTTTTTGGTTGGCACCATAACCTCAGTCGGTAATTATCAAACAAATGAAATCAGAATATACTAAATATTGTACACTAAGTTAACAGTGTTACTGTAGTTGTCTGTCAACTTCTCCATGGTATCAGAAACATTGATGCTTTCAGAACTGAAAGGCACGCATGCTAAGTTTTTTTTTTGTTTTGATATGAACCCTAATAGAAGATCTGATCAGCTTACCAAGGATCTTAATAAAGATTTCTCTTAGTGTGAGCAACTTGTAACCTGCATTCCGGGTAGAGATCAGAACAAATTACCCTTTCTTTTTTCAACAAAGACATTACCTTACGTTGATTGAAGTTACTTGTCATACATGACTGATTGTTCTAGTCTATCTTACGTGGACGTAGTTTAGTATAAATAATTACACAATTCTACAGCAACAAAAGAAAAAATTACACCATTCTACAGCAACAAATTATTTTTTCATATTTTATAAGATGAAATATAAAAAACATGTTTGCAACATAACCCAGATCAAAAAAGGTTTATACCAAAAAAAAACAAGACTGAACAATACATTAAACACATGCTTTTTGCGACACAATAATGTACCCTATGCTCTCTACATTGCACATATAACTCATGTAATTCTACAGTAAATATTTTCAAATGAATTGAAGTAACTCAACACAAGCACGTAGTTTTTTTAAAAAAAAACAGATATAATGAACTCCTCCATTTTCTTCTTAATTTCAATATATAAAAAACAAAGATAAAAGATCAAAACAAACTATATTCCCTCAACGCTAAGACAACAGTGAAATAACTTGTGCATTCTACTGCTTTTTCATCTAAAAAAATTTCTGAAAAAATACAGAAGCAAATAATAATCGGCAGCTGGCATCTGAATCAAAATAGATATGGTTCCATTTGCCAAAAAATACTCTTATCGTGAAATTCTTGGAGCTACCTGGAACATCCAACAGTAACAGATTAATCTATATTACGCTACAAGAAAACAACCAAATACTGATAAAAATTAGTGATGAAAATTTTCGTCACTAAACTATGATAGACTAGTGATGAAATAGTGACTGAAATTAAAATTAGTAACGAATATTAGTGATGAAACTCAATTCCGTCAGCAAAATTACCTCAAAAAATAATGCCTATATTTTTGATGGATTTATGATGGTTTTGTGATGATTTTTGTGATGGTTTTGTGACAAATATTGTATCCGTTTCTAAAATATGGCGGGTAGTTGACGAAAAATTTTTAGTGATAGATTAGTAACCGAATTTGTGATGGACGCTCTATCCATCACTAAAATTTTAATATATAAATAATTTTCTCAAAAAATATTATGTGATGGACTGAGCATCCGTTACTAAATTAGTGACAGACAAGCTTACCATCACTAACTTAGTGACGGACGAGCTTATTTATCACTAAATAGTGACTAAGTGTTCTTTTCTTCATAATTGTTTTTTAAAAATAAAATTTTATAGTGTAAATTTTGTAATGAAAGAAATAATCTGTCACTAATTAGTGACGAATGATCGATTTCGTCACTAAGTAGTAACGGACGGATGGTCGATTCCGTCATGGCATTGTGATCGAATCGACCATCCGTCACTAAGAACAATCCATCACTAATTAGTGATGGATGGTCAATTTCGTCACTAAGTAGTGATGGATTGTCGATTCCGTTCTTAATTGTAAGTAGTGATGAATGGTCGATTTTGTCACGAATTAGTAACGACATCAACCATCCGTCACTAATTAGTGATGAATTATCCCTTCCATCACTAAATTTACATTAGTTACCCAATTTTTTGATAATTTCAATATCTAATTACATGGTTAAGCTTATCAATTATCAATCAATTCCTAACTTAATCTAAAATTTTATGAGCTTGATATTCAAAATAGACTTGCGAAATGAACTTGTACCAAAGAAAAATTATATACTCAATCTAAGACTGAGCTGAGCTAGAAAAAATTAAAATCAACCTAGTCTGAATAGAAACTATATATATACATATATAAGAATATATACATATGCATATTAGGTTGGGACTATGTATATTTGCACCTCTGTTTCAAGTTGTACGAATTGAACAAGGGTTGGGTTGGGATCAGGTACGAGTAAAGAGTCCTATAGTTTGATGTTGGGTTGGGACTATGTATGTATGAATAAAGAGCTCTATAACTTGATGTTGGGTTGGGTTCAATGTTTTTAAAACCGGATTGGACAACAAACGAGCATGACATTTGGATCGTAGGTCAATTGATTCGACCAAATAAACTAGTTGGATCGAATAGGATGATATCATAATTAATTTTTAATTTAATAATATAAAAATAGTAAAATATAAATATTAATCTAAGTGAAAAATTAAAAATCCCAAAAAATCCAATCCTAATTTCATTTATCAAATCTAAAAGTCTAAAAATTGGGGTTGGACTGGCTCTTCGTAACCCGATCGGTTTAATGATTTTTTTTTGTTTTCATCGAGTCATATAAAAGTCAACTTTAATAATAAAATTGGATCAGAATGATGATTGATTTTTGATTGGATCGATCGGCCAGTCCAGTTTAGTTTTCAAAACCATGGTTGGGGCTATTTGATGTTGGGTTGGGGCCATATATGTTTCAAGATTTCATGCATTGATTTGTATCAGCTAAATAAACAAATTAGCTGTTGATTGTTTTGGTTTTAAAAGGGAACAAAACCAAAGTTAGCATGGAAACAGCTACGCACAACCTTTGCAAGTGACAAATATTTTTGTCACTAAATTATATCATATAACTACATACACCCTCATGCTACACATGAGTGTTGCTTTAATCTTAATTTTAAAAATAAAAATAAATAAAAATTAAATTTGAGAAATATTGTTTATGGACTAATTTAATAAAATGATCCATTACTATTTCTTTCTTGGCTTATTTTTGCTTCTCCGCTATGATAGATAAGATCCATATTAAAATATAATATATTTATATTAAATTTAAGAAATTATCATGAGCCATTAGTTGTTTAGAGCATATATATTAAAGAAATTTTTAATAGAAATAACTCAATCAATGTTTATAGAGTTGAGAGGGAAACATAGCTTTTTAAACTTAGAGATAAAATTATTTTTAATATATATATATATACATAAAAACTAAAAAAGAATACTATTTTAAAATTAAAATTAATGAATTAAATAAAGTAAAATTCTTTTGAGAAGATGATTGCCATAATTTTTTTCAATAAAATTTTTATATAAATAATTTTAATGATCAAATATGGTTCATATGATTTCTATATATATATATATATATATATATATCTAAATTAGGTAATTAAGAGAAATGTTACCATTTCAGGGAGGAGGCATTGCGTGGGTTGCAGGGGAGCCCCTCCTTGCTATACCTTATTGCTAGCTGGGGAGCATCTATTCACACTACAAAAATTACTCTCTACACCTCTAATTTTTTTAAAAAAATAATTTCCTAAACTACCTTTAAAATCCTCGCCCTCCTCTCCCCGTTCGCTCCGGCACCCCGTTTCCTCCACCCCCCCTCCCGCAGCTTCCCTTCTCCCCCGTTCGCTCAGGCGCCCCTCCCCTCCTTTGGAGCACCAACTCCTCTCCTTGATCCGGTTGCTTTATTCTTCCCCTTTAGATACTGGGGCAAGGGAAAGCTGGGGAGTGGGGTCAGCCGTCGGAGCGAACGAGGAAGGGAGAAAGTCGGAAGGGGGGCCTCCAGGCAAGAGGGAGCCGGGGAGGGGGGTTGGTGCCGTGAGGGGGGTCGCTGGAGCAAACAAGGGAGGGGAAGGGGGAAAGCCCGGGGGGCTGCTGGAGGGGGGGGGGCGGCGAGGGTTTTAAGGGTAGTTTAGGAAATTGATTTTTTTAAAAAAAATTGAGGGTGTAGAGATTATTTCTTGCGGTGTAAATAGAAGCTCCCAGGGGGCCGGCCCCTCCGCCCATTGTCGCCACCATGCCACTTCCACCGGCCGGTAACACTCCGCCACCCCTCTCTAGCGAGAGAAGGAAAGAGGGGAAAGAGAGAGGCGCGGCCGCGCCTGGCCGTGCCGTGGCCGGTAGCGGTTTCCCGGGAACCATGGTGGCCGATTATGGCTCCAAGACCGAGATCATGTTTGCCGGAAGATTTGCCAGGATCGCCATCACAGCCTGTTTCACAGAGGTACAAGGCTCAGTTCCAATTCCGATAGACTACTACTCTCGTTGGCTATGCTGGCAACGATCTTGATAGCTAGCGGATAGTGATTCTTGTTATCCATTCACAATCTCTGTCGTTTATCATAATTACTAGACTCTTGTTATTATTGTGTGTTGGTAATTAAATCCGAACCTTTTGGTGAAGACCATCACCATGTTGCCCAAGAATAATTCATGTTTAATCATCAAGAATCCATAATCGGAAGCGTACCTGAATTCATATTGCTTGATTGCTCTCCAGAGCCCTGCGGTTGGCCTTCCAGATCAACACGTACTCCCAGAGAGCCCTTTAGAATTTTCTCTGGTTCTTTCTGATGATGGGATTCAGAGAAGAAGGGCGTACATGCGATCCAGGGACCATAACCGCTATATATAGATAATTTCATCATTATCTTTTGGTATTTCTATTTTAGCCCATCATAAAAATAGAAATAACCCCTTAGGTCTCTACACATTAAAGGGCCACACCTAATCAGATACATTAAAGCCCAAATCACTGAAACCTCAGCTGATCACTTTTAATTGGGCTTAACCTTATTTGACAGTCCGTAACACATAATTATTTTACATATAAGCCCAATGTTGGATTAAAAATCCAACAATCTCCCACTGGGCTATATGTGTAACCTTATAATTATGTTGCAAAAATAACCAAATGAGCTCAATTTTACTGTCATTACTGAAATGTATCTATAACCAATCCGGTCCATCAACCATACCAACATAGGATCAAAGCGGCCTTTGTTATATCTATCATAACTCGACCCATCAATGGTCACGTATGTTGACACAACTGAATGACATGGATCATGATGTGGATGTGTAGCATGAAATTACATGTAATGTGATCTTAACATGCCTATTTCCAACTGGTCCTTCTTAAACTTGAGTGAGATCAAAACTTTAACATAATTGTACAGAGTGTACTGAACTGAATGAAATACTTTATTTCTGATCAGAAAATATCCAAACACATAAGTGTGTACAAACCAAACATAAAGCATAAAATAGAAGCAATACAAACTCCCACTGAATCTAAGCATCGTCATGCTCTATAACGCCCATGTGAGCAATATGCTCATGAAAGACCTTAGGCGGCACACCCTTTGTAAGGGGATCTGCAACCATGGAGTTTGTCCCTATATGCTCTATAGAAATCTGACCACTCTGTACTCTTTCCTTTACAACCAGGAACTTGATGTCAATATGCTTTGACTTGGTCGAGCTCCTATTGTTGTTGGAATACAATACGGCTGACTTATTGTCACAAAATAACTTTAGCGGTCTTTCAATTCCTTCCAATATGCGCAGCCCAGTGACAAAATTTTTTAGCCATATCCCATGATTGGATGCTTCATAACATGCTATAAATTCTGCTGCCATGGTAGAAGAAGCTATGAGTGTCTGTTTTGCACTTCTCCAAGAAATAGCCCCACCACCTAACAGATATACATAGCCCGAAGTGGATCTTTTACTATCTTGGCATCCCGCAAAGTCGGAGTCAGAATACCCAATGATCTCAAAATGATCTGATCTCCTATATGTGAGCATGTAATCTTTTGTTCTTTTCAGATATCTCATAACCCTTTTGGCTGCTTTCCAATGATCCATACCTGGGTTGCTTAAATATCTGCCTAACACTCCAACAATGTACGCAATATCTGGACGCGTACAAACTTGAGCATACATTAGACTCCCTACAACCGAAGCATAAGGAATCTTCTGCATCTCTTCAACTTCAAGGTTCCCTTTTGGGCACTGATTAATACTGAATTTATCTCCTTTAGCGACAGGGGTATCACCTGGTTTGCAATTTTGCATGCCAAATCTCTTAAGTACTTTATCGATATAGCTCCTTTGTGATAATCCAAGGATACCCTGAGAACGATCTCGATGTATCTGGATTCCCAATACAAAGGAGGCATCACCAAGATCTTTCATTTGAAAATTGCTTGATAGAAATCTCTTGGTTTCGTGCAACATGCCTATATCATTTGTGGCAAGCAAAATGTCATCCACATACAAAACCAGAAAAATATATTTACTCCCACTGAACTTATGATACACACAATCATCAACTGCATTCACTTCAAAATTAAATGAGAGAATTACTTGATGAAATTTGTGGTACCATTGACGAGAAGCTTGCTTTAACCCATAAATGGATTTTGTCAATTTGCAAACCATTTTCTTTGAGTCTCCTGACACAAAGTTTTCTGGTTGCACCATATAAATTGTCTCATCAATGTCTCCATTGAGAAACGCTCTTGACATCCATTTGATGGAGTTCCATATCATACTGTGCAACAAGAGCCATGATTGTCCTAAAAGAGTCCTTCGATGAAACTGGAGAGAAGGTCTCTTTAAAGTCAATTCCTTCCTTTTGAGTATAGCCTTTAGCCACAAGACGAGCTTTATACCTTTCCACATTACCCTTTGAATCCCGTTTGGTCTTAAAAATCCATTTGCAACCAATGGGTTTCACACCTTCTGGTAATGGGACAAGTTCCCAAACTTTATTGTCTTGCATAGACTTATACTCTTCTTTCATTGCTTCAATCCACTTTTCTGAATTAGAACCTTGTATGGCTTGAAGAAAGTTGATAGGATCATCTTCCATCACGCCATTATTTTCCTCATGTTCCTGAAGAAACACTATATAATCATCCGGAATAGCATTCTTCCTTTCTCTAGTGGATCGCCGCAAAGGCACTTGTTCTTGATGCACTTGTTCTTGAGGTTGTTGAGTTTGTACCTCTGAGGGTTGAACAACAATTTCTTGTTGTTCTGAATTGCAACTTGATCATTATCAAAAGCAATTATAGGAATAGGAACTAGCTGCTCTTCAACAAGAGTAGTAGGTTCCAATTCCTCCTCAAAGACAAAGTCTCTAACTTTATTTCTCCCCCCAAACTCAATATCCTCAAAGAACGTTGCAGTTCCCGTCTCAAAAATTATCCTTGATTTGGGATCATAAAACTTGTAACCCCTGGATCGCTCAGAATACCCTACAAAATAGCTGCTCACTGTCCTGGAGTCCAATTTCTTTTCATATGGCCTATAAGGCCTTGCCTCAGCTGGACATCCCCAAACATGAAAATGCTTTAGACTAGGCTTCCGTCCTATCCAAAGCTCATAAGGTGTTTTGACAGCTGCTTTAGTTGGTACTCTGTTCAAAATGTAGGCTGCTGTCTTTAGTGCCTCTCCCCAGAGTGACTCTGGTAAGGTAGAATGACAAATCATACTCCTTACCATATCCTTAAGAGTCCTGTTTCGTCTTTCAGATACACCATTCATGCTAGGTGACCCTGGCATGGTGTATTGTGGGACAATTCCACACTCCTCTAGGTATCTGGCAAATGGTCCTGGACGTTGTTCACCTGATCCGTCATATCTACTGTAATATTCACCACCACGGTCAGATCTGACTCCTTTAATCCTTTTGTTGAGTTGAAGCTCAACTTCAGCTTTAAATGATTTGAACACGTCCAAGACTTGGGACTTTTCATGAATAAGAAATAGGTATGCATATCTTGAATAATCATCTATGAATGATACAAAATACTGTTGACCATTCCAAGAAGGTGTAGAAATGGTCCACAAATGTCCGTATGTATCAACTCTAAGACTTCCATAGTTCTATATGCACCAATTTCTTTGTTTTGGTCTGTTTGCCCTTAATGCAATCAACACAGATATTAAAGTCTGTAAAATCAAGAGAATCCAAAATTCCATCTGACACAAGTCGTTCAACTCTATTTCTAGAGATGTGACCTAATCGCTTATGCCATAATGTTCCTGAATTTTCATTGCAAATTTTACGCTTAGTACCTCTTGATTCCATATTCAGGGTTTCATTATAAGAAGCAACAGTATCAAGCAAATATAGATTGTCATACATCATAAGAGAACCAGTTCCAATAATATTTGAATTTAACGAAAGACTAAACTGACTATTTCCAAATGAACAACAATATCCTAATTGTCCAAAGCTGAAATAGAAACCAAATTCCGTCTAAATGATGGTACTACAAAGTGTCTTTCAAATCCAAATAATAACCAGAACTTAATAACAATCTAAAATGCCCAATTGCCTCCACATCTACCGACTTGCCATCTCCCGTATAAATGCGTCTTTCAGCATCAGTTGGCCTTCGGTAGCTTAGGCAACCCTCCATTGAAACACTGATGTTAGTAGTAGCACCAGAATCTAACCACCAAGTGTTTCTAGGTACTAAAGCTATATTCACTTCAGAACAGACCATATTAAGAAATGTACCTTTCCTTTCATGCCATGCATGAAATTTGAACATTCCTTTTTAATGTGTCCAGACTTATTACCAAAGAAACAACTGTCTTTATCCTGATTTTGTTTCTTCTTTGCTGGACCCTTAACAGCCTTATTCTTTATTTTCTTGCCTTTATCCCTACCCTTGAAGTTATTACTATTAAGGACCGGCACTGAATTGAGGTTAGCAGAAATAGTAGCAACATTAGCTGTAAAATAAAAGCAATACATAAATAACATGCTCATATAAATAATTAATACCAAATATCAACAAATTCAAATAATGGTAAATCCCATCTCAAGATACCTAGTGCAACATTAATATCAAGTCTTTGGACTATGGTACTCTTGTTGTAATGATCAAACACTAACAATAATTCATGTCAAATAATAAATCTATCTTTGGATTGATTATTACTCACATGTAAATCCTTATAATCGTTACGTGTTTACCATCACACATATGTATAGTTCGGCCAGGCATTAACCTTCCTTTGGACCGATTAATACCCGCATGAAACATACACATACTCAACATCCAACATCCTTCATGAACCATCTACACAAGAGAGGTCACTTTGGTGATATCTTGTTTCAATTAGTTCAATTTTGAACGATGGATAATTTTATTAGGCGTAAAAATATCATTAATTTGAATTTGATTGAACCTCTTTAAAATATAACGATATGTTATTTTGTGGTTCCAACTCAATCTTTATAACAGAAAAATAATTTATCTTTACTTTATGGAACCAATTAAACCATATGGAAGGAGGTTGTTCATGCTCATGGAGTTAAAAATAATAATTTTTAATGAAAGCCTAGAGGTCCAAAATTTATGCATTAATGCCATGCATTAATTGTTCATAAAAAAACTGCCAAACGGTTAGTGCCAGATTTTATATTTTCAATCCACTCAACCTATTTCATATTTTCAATCCACTCAACCTTTAAACGCATTCAATTTCAGTCCAGCGGTTGAGTTCAGCAAAATTTGGAATATTAACGGCCATATCCCAAGCTCGTGTAGGAAATGAATTTTCCCTTGAACCATGTTAGATTTCCAGCAGAGCAGTGATCCTAACGGCCAGATTCCTACGGAAAAGAGCCATTATCCAGCTCTGTTATCCCAACGCCCATCACCAGCTCTGTTATCCCAACGCCCATCACCAGCCAGATTCCCAACGGATGCGCGGCCAGATTTTTACAGTTGGCATGGATAATTTCCACGATTACATAAAGGAACCAACGCCTGAAAAAATGTAACTGCGAGATTCCATAAGAGATTTCAGTAAAATATGGCGTTCCAACCAAAATTGCAACTCCATACGCCCCTTTTCTTAAGGCATGATGGATTTCCAACGCCCAAGACTAACGGCCTAATGGAATCCATCGACCAAATTTCAGCCGAAAATGCATCAAATTTCCAGCGAAGGAAACGCCATGCAACGCCCACAGTTATTGCCTAATGGTATCCTATGATTTTGAAACTTCATACGTGAGCCCATGATTTAATCATCTGAAGGCCACCTTAAAATAACCGTGCGGTACCGTGAACCGTTGTGATGCCACAAAACCGAAAGAAAAATATGTTATGGACTCTTATGCGTTCTTCTCCTATTAAAATAGGCATGAATCCAATCCACCAACCTAACTAACAATCATTATTCTTTTATTTAAAAATAAATTAAATATAGATTTGACTTTATCCATAATTAAGCTTTATCTTATCAGATAAAAAAAACTTCATCTCCGGTTCTTGTGGGACTGGTTTCATGATGCAGCGAACATAATCATCAAACTAGAATAAAATAAAGTTTTGATGCACTATGACCTTTATTTTATTTAAAAAATCTAGATCTACAGATATTAAAAATATCATAGCATCAAAACAAAATTTTAAACTAATGAGTATTGTCTCACGGTTGCTGAATAAAACCAAAGAAGTCATATGCACAAATACGAATATCAATGCATATAACCAAAAATTTTCTCAACGATTCAACATGAACCAGGCTCTGATACCAATTGTTGGTAATTAAATCCGAACCTTTTGGTGAAGACCATCACCATGTTGCCCAAGAATAATTCATGTTTAATCATCAAGAATCCATAATCGGAAGCGTACCTGAATTCATATTGCTTGATTGCTCTCCAGAGCCCTGCGGTTGGCCTTCCAGATCAACACGTACTCCCAGAGAGCCCTTTAGAATTTTCTCTGATTCTTTCTGATGATGGGATTCAGAGAAGAAGGGCGTACATGCGATCCAGGGACCATACCGCTATATATAGATAATTTCATCATTATCTTTTGGTATTTCTATTTTAGCCCATCATAAAAATAGAAATAACCCCTTAGGGCTCTACACATTAAAGGTCCACACCTAATCAGATACATTAAAGCCCAAATCACTGAAACCTCAGCTGATCACTTTTAATTGGGCTGAACCTTATTTGACAGTCCGTAACATATTATTTTACATATAAGCCCAATGTTAGATTAAAAATCCAACATTGTGATCTTATTTTATCGCACGGACATCTATTAATTTTCTAGACCGGTAAGATGGAGGTGTACATCCCTTGTCAGAAAATGAGATTAAAAAGAAATGATGGAGTGTTGCTAAAATTTAGAGATCGATGATCTTTGCAGTCCTTTCGAGGGCAGAATTTAAAATTTTATCGACAGGAGGACATGCTCGGCGAGGATCAGATTTGAAAAGTTATGTTGTTGATTTTAGAACAAGACTGCCATTTTCTTGCTCTCGCCACTTTGTTTTCTGCACCTCGTTCCCGTTGGATATTTTTCTGTTAGAAGAGGGACGATGATTTACTTGATGTTCTAATCCTGCATACTCCTGTTTGCCTTTCTATCTAATCAATTGATGTTTAACAGAGATCAGGTATTTTAGAATGTCGGCAAAAAATATTTTAGACTCATGAAAATCATGCTATATGATCCTTAATTTTGTTATCATTAGTACTCTCTGATAAAATATGTGAAGGGGAAAAGGTGATGGTTTTGATTTTAATTACAGTAATTAAAAAAACGGCACGGGACTCGGTTGCCAAGGGGGAAAGCTCATATTTTCAAAAAGAATATGGGAGGAATTTGAGTGTGGTTAACATGATTGAGACAAGAAGAGAGTTGTGTTAAAGAATATTGGAAGCATCTGGATGAAAGGTTATAGTTATATGAAATTCTGAGAAAAAGTAATAGGTTATTTGCTAACAATTGCAGTGACTGAAGAAATTAAAATAGATGCATTTAATGTTGTATTCATGATAAAATCAGCAAGTGGATGTTTGATATAATCTGCGACTACCGTTTTGAAACCAAGAATTAATTATCATGCTTGTTCACCATCTATTACTCGTTTGGGTGTCTTGTAGTTCTGCTCCATTCCTCTGGACACTGCAAAAGTCAGGCTTCAACTACAAAAGAAAGCTACTCTACCGGCGATGTACCTAAGTATAGGGGAATGCTTGGTACTGTTGCAACAATTGCTAGGGAAGAAGGCATGGTAGCACTTTGGAAAGTCATCGTACCTGAGCTGCATTGTCAATGCGTTTTTGGAGGGCTTCGGATTGGGTTGTATGAACTAGTAGGTTTCAAATATTTTACTAGTTACATTACTTGATATTCTCGGAACTGCAGTCATAAATTATATGTTGATCTTCTTGACAGGTTAAATCTTTCTATGTTGGTGATGGTTTTGTTGGAGATAATCCAAAAAAATTCTTGCTCGGCTTACAACTGGTGAGTTTTGTGGAGCACATGAAAACATGATTGGTTTGTGAGCTTCAATCTTTAGCTGATTGAAGTTATGAAAATGTTGCCAGTGAGTTATCATGGTTCACTGTTTTCAAATGCAGAAATGGAGGTGCTTGTTGTTCTACTTTAACTGAAATGCTAACGTAACCTGATGTTATTCAATCAGGTGCCATTGGGATTACAGTGGCAAATCCCACCAATTTTGTAAAAATATGGCTTCAAGCTGAAGGAAAGTGTCCACTTGGTGTACCAAGGCGCTATTAAGGAGCAATGAATACTTATCAGACATGTTGTCATTTGAAGATAAATAGCTAATTCGGATTTGATTAGTTAATTTTTTCAACTAACTTGTTTGATTTCAAATTATAGGAGGGACTTGGGGCTCTCTGTACTCTGCTTGACGCAATGATGCTGCTGAATTAGCAAGCTACGGTCAAGTGAAACACGTAATGCCTTATTTCCTCTTGTGGTGCAATTTTTTTTTGCTGTGTATTGGTTCACCTGTTAATGTGGTAAACTTTTGAGTCAACTGCTTTGTCATTGTGGATGCAAAGTTAAAGCAAGTGAACGTATATTTATCTTCTATTTTTATTAATCTTTATTATATTTATAATTTTTAAATAGTAGTCTTAATCTAACTTAAATAATTTATTTTATTATAACATCACATGGAGAAGTTGGTGTTTTCTGCATTTCAGCCTTTAGATGAACCATCAGAACCTCCACCAGTTGATATAGATGCTCTTTATTTCGATACTACATGTCGAGAAAAGAAGAAAAGAAATATAGTCTTGGCTCACGGGCAATATCTTTTTATCCTAATTTATCTCAAATCAGCGCGGAAATTCATCATAGGTTGCTGCAGAAGCAGCTCAAGTTAAGGAGCTTGTGCATAGAAAGATTACTGAGTTGAATACATAAACATAGCGCTACATCAGATGGAGGAGCAGATGAAGTACATCAGATGGAGGAGCAGATGAGGTGCTTCATGGAGCAGATGGAGTTTGCTTGAGAGTTCCATAGATCAAAATTCTGCAACTTAAGTTAATGTTGATTACTTACTCAATGTTTGATGTATAAAACATTATTATTGTTGATGTATGCAGATATTATTAGTTTAACTTTGACTAACACTACTTTTATATGTTTTTAATCGATACTAATTATCTTATTTTATGAAATGCATTTCTCATTATTAAATTTAAATTTTCATCTATAAATTTTATCAGAATACATTAAATATACTATAATTAAAAATAATATTAAATTTATAAAAATAAAAATTTGATGAAATTTAATTATATTAATGATATATTAGTAATAGATTTGTGACATAATTAATAGTGACGGATTAGTGATAAAACATTAGTGATTGATTAGTGATTAAATAATAACAGATGATTGATAGATTTTTCATCACTAATCAATCAGCAAATTATGATGGTATAGTGATGAAATTATTAGTGACAAACATTTCGTTAACAATCTATCACTAAATTATAATGGAATAGTGATGAATAGTTTGTAATGGGCTAGTGAGGAAAGTTTTAGTGATTGAATGTCTGTAATAATTCATCATTAAATTATGATTAAATTATGATAAAAATATATTTATGATGATAAAATAATGAGTGGTGGACCATCCGCCACTAATCCGTCATAAATTAGTGACAGACGCACACTATTTCAACAACTATTATTTAGTGACGAAAATATATTTCGTCATCAATATCTAACGGATAATCTGTCATAAATTCGTCGCTATTTTTTGTGATAGATACTTTTTTGTCATTAAAAGTAGGGACGGTGATAATAGTGACGACAAGATTTTCATTGCTAATTCATTGCTAAATCCAATTTGTATATCAAATATTTTTAATACTTAGTAGAGAACAAATAAAAAGCCTACCTCATTCAATGGTTGCTTCTGGCAGTCGCCTGATTGAAGAATACTTATGCTTTGTAGGCACCACAGGAATTTGGCCAATACACATCAATAGACATTTGCACAATTAAAAGAATTTAGATCATAAATGTTAATCTACCACATGTATCTTCCTTATCATTCGTTTCAAGTCTCTATCAACAATGTAACATATGTGCTGCCCCAAAAACAAAAAAAAGCAAGCAATTCTCAATGATAAGATATATGTAAGATACAATCAAAATATAAAGCACTCTTAAACGTTGCAGTTTATGGCAAGCAAGTCATAAATTAAGAAGTGCAACTAATGTATCAATGATGGGAAAAAACAAAAACGGCTACAAAGATTAAAAGAAAATTGGAGTTAATTAGTTCAAAGATCCTAAGGCCACAGCAAACAATATTGAGCAAACAAAAATGCATCAACGCTATCATGACTTAAAAACACAAAATAGCGCAGACCAAGGCTTGCAAAGTCCAAGTGACCTTGTATCCATATGGTACATACCTAAGTAATGTTATCCAGTATCCACTGTTAGTATGGTACATACCTCAATAATGCTATCCAATATCAGAGATATGTACCAGTACCCTATGGTATGGTACGCTATGACCTATATCGAGCAATACAGATCAAATATGATGAGGTATTTTTGGACTCAAACCTAACATATTTGATGATTAAAGCAGGTCAAATCAGATTCATAAAAAGAAATTTAGACTCCACAAATTATTTGGATTGATTTGGGATCAAATATAACTCGTATCTAATTTAAAAATTTTAAATTTAGATGAAATTAGGTCAAATTTTATTTCTATTTGAATCAAGCATCTAATTATTATTTACAAGTGATTGATTTAGATACATCAAACAATTTAAATAAGATTAAAAAGAATCAATTTAAACTAATTTTTTATTCAAAAACATTTAATTCTATTCAAAGGAATGATAATTCTTTAGTTTATAAATTATGATTTTTATAAAATTTATTGATATAATTAAAGATATTATAAATAAAAATGTACAAACTAATGAAACACACGCATTGTTAAAAAAATTATGTACTATTTCATTCTCTTCCTAATGTTAATATAAAAAAAAATAAAGATCAATAATTATATCCCTAGGTTTAACGTATGTTAATAATGAGTTACATCACTAAGACAACAGTATTCAGATATTAACTTGACATTCTATTGTTATTCTTCCATCTAGAAAAATTTCTAAAAAAATATTAAAACAATCATAAAATCCGCAGTTGGCATCTTAAGCAAAATAGGTGTGGCTCCATTTGCCAAAAAAAGCCTCATAATTAAATCAATTCAAATTACCTTACGAATGGACACCTAAAAACTCTTATTCAAATAATAGAAATCAAACAAAGAAAGATTTCCATTATTTTGTATACACAAATAATTTCTTGTATAAAAGGACGAAGGTGTTTATATAATGGGTCGTTCCATCCAATATCTAACCAAATTTAAATGCATACCGAATAATTAAAAGAATATAATAAATATATCAATCATATTCAAATTCTAACATCATATAGTTGTTATAAGATGAAGTGCATACCTTGAATTGGTTTCCTCCAATATTTTATCAAATTTAGATATGTGAAACGAACTTAAAAAAATTGAATAAATATGGTGAGATAGGGTAATTATATAAGGTAGATGAGATAGGGCAATTGTATGAGGTGGATATATATTATTTGTTTTACATCTTTTTATTGTTCTATTAATTGAAAAATAATTAGAAAATTTTACATGCTAAAATCATTTATAAATCATGACATGTCATGCTTCTAGCATTTGGTTTATCAAATATAAATTAAGCAGCTTCATTATGGTGATTGTCATAATATCTCAATGCATTTTGGATGAGGCACTGATAATGAAGAATAAAAAACAATGTTAACACAATTAATGAGTTACCGAAGTAACTCTAGCTTGCCCACGCTAATGAGGATGGAGCACTAATAGTTGGCTATATTTCTCTTCATAAGAAGACTTAAAAAAAACGTCTAAAACTAGTATTCAAAGAAATTCATAATGTCTAGGTAATATGTCTAGAATACTAACTCTACCCTCCATTATCATTAAACTTAGGCTTATTTTCAAAAGACTTTTGTTCTATTTTGGATGTCATCCCTCTCCACATGAATTGTCACTTTGTATAAATTAAAAAACCTAGGTGATCAAAGATACTACATATATTATCTACCATCTTTACTAACAACACAGGTTTTTGCATATACTTTAAAAAATAGTCTAGGACTAAAAAATAAAAAAAATTCTACACTGGAACCAATCCATTACTGAATCGATCAAATTAGATTTGTTCTAAGTTATTTCCAAGGTAGGGTTAGTTTTACTTTGGGACTAAATTTTGGAATGTAATCTAATAGGATTAGTTCTAGGTTTTAAGTTAGAATTGATCCAATCTGATGCTCACCCTTGGTTTCTCTCAAACTTATTTGAAAGATTTTACAAAACGTTAAACATTTCTTTAAAGAAAAAGAAGCAAATGAGAACAAGAGTATAATAAAAAACTTGCATTAATAACACCTTCCATATATGGTCTACCAATTGTTAGCAATAGAATGTGTAGCCCAAAAACTGGTTGAACACCTAAACTTTTTGTTGCTTGCCATTAAAATTTTCTTTGGAGCCATGAAGGCATCCAAAACATAACACGTCCAATTGCTTTAGGGTTGTAAGGGTGCACAAGTAAGGCCACTACAAGACAGCAGGGAAATAGTGATGGAAATTAGTGACAAAATTTACGTTACAAAATTATGATAGATTAATGATGGAATAGAGACTGGAATTAGAATTAGTGATGGATATTAGTGATGAAACTCAATTTCATCTGAAAAATTACCTAGAAATGGCTATTTTTGTGACTGATTTATGATGGTTTTATGACGATTTTTGTGATGGATTTGTGACAGATATTGTATCTATTTCTAAAATATGGTGCATTGTTGGTGCATAATTTTTTTGATGGATTAGTGACCAAATTTGATGGACGCTCTATCCATCACTAAAATTTTAATATATAAATATTTTTTTAAAAAAATTATTTTATAACAGACTGAGCATCAGTCACTAATTAGTGACAAATGCCCATATCTATCACTAAATTGGTGATGGACAAGCTTATCCATCACTCAATTAGTGATGGATGACAGATTGATTCTTTCGTCATAAATTTTTTTAAAAAAATTATGTGTAAATTTAGTAACGAAAGGGACAATTCATCACTAATTAGTGATGGATGGTCTATTCTGTCACTAAGTAGTAATGGATTTTCGATTACATCACTAATCAGTGATAGATTATCGAATCTGTCACTAATTAGTGATAGAATGTTCGTTTCGTCACTAATTTTACACTAATTACCCAATTTTTGACAATTTCAACGTCTAATTATGTGGTTAAGCTTATCAATTATCAATCAATTCCTATGTACACAACCAAAATAAAAACAAATTTCTCTTATAATTTTGTCCTTAGTGAAACAAAAATTTGTTTTAATTTTTTTCTTAATGTCTATATTTGTCCACTTTACTAGTAGTTTTGGACAAATATTGTGATGTCTACTTTAAATAGCTAAAAAGTATTTACATAATAAATAAATGATTAAACTATGTCTTTATCAGTGTAAACCACTCCATCCACATCGCATGGCAACGCGCGTTGCGCTACACGCGACAACACGCTGCGATCCTGTGACACGTATGGGGCACATGCCTCTAGCCGATAAAAGGGGAGGTGGCTGCGCCAGCCCCCTCCACCCCCGCATCCCCTCGACTTTGCCCACCACCTTGCTCCGCCTCCACCACGGTGCCGCCGCACCACCACACTGGTAAGGGCCTCGTCGGAAGGGGGGAGAGAGAGAGAAGGAAACAGAAGAGAAGATGAGTCAATCTTCCTTTGATTCTATTGGAGTTTCAACTAGTAAGTCCCTAGTTTACTTTCTTCTCCTTAGATCCACGATCAGTTTAGCATTTGATTTAGGAAGGGATTTTAGTGGACAATAGGGTTCCATCTTAGACCTTGGTTGCCTTTGTTTTAGAGATTGAGGATCGTTGGTTTTCACCTAATCATTCCTCTCATTCTTGGGTTATTGCTTTGAGGTTCCTAGTCTTTGGGTCTAGCCGCAAGCCATCGCCAAAATTAGCGATGTTAGTGGTCGGAAGGCCTTATTTTGTGATTGTTCAGTCCTTATAGTCATGTTTTGTGGCTGAACTAGATCTTTGGATCTTCACCAAAGGAGAGATCCAGCCATGGCCAGAACTTGGGGTGCCTAGCTGGAGGTTAGAATAAGATCTAAGCCCTTTGATTCTTGTAACCTAGCCATGAGAAATAAGGTAAGGCCCTGTTTTGGGATCACAAAACTCAGCGCCGTTGCCAAGTTTGAGTGTCAACCAGAGACTGACACCTCACCGGAATATGGGAGGATTGTCGTTGGAGCTTTTGTCGACCATGGTTTGGCTATTTCTGGTCCTCAGTCGAAGCTTCGATCAATTGGAATCCTAGGAGAAAGATGATGGTTTAGCCTTAAGCAAGCCAACCCACCGGGCTGTTGAACCGGTTCTTGAGCCAGCTAAATTTGAGTGGAAATGGTTCAATCTAGTGGAAACCTACTCAACCCAGTAAACTTTGACATCCTGATTTTGAAGATTTAAAATTTAAAAAATTATGTTGTAGGTATCCAGGAGCCCGAATAGCTGATTTACACTTTTGGATTAGCACTAAAAAGGTAAGTAAGCCAATTATCATGATTTTTATAAATTATTAAAATATAAATGATGGATTTTATGCTATATTGATATATGTATAGTGATATTTGAAAATGAAAAATGAATTTGGGTACCTCATACATGCAAATGACTATCTTACATAATTATTTGAAATTACTAATTTTACTATATTATTTAAAAAATAAAAAATAGAGTTGGTACCCCATGCATGCAATTGATTGTTCTACATGTTATTTTAAATTGCTATTTTTTGCAAAATTAATTGGCATGCAAATGATAATTGAACATGGCCATTTTGGAATTATTAAATTTTATAAATTATTTGGTACCTATATAGGTAATTGATTATTGAACATGGTATTGTTCATATATCAGGACAATAAATCATGAGTTCAGATAGGCAACAGATATATGCAACATTAGAAAATAGATGGATAAGGCCTAAATTTGCAACTAGGATTGAGTAGTTTGTGGCTTTTGCAAAAATGCATCTAGAATGTTTGGATAGTGAAAAGATCAAATGTCCTTGTAATCATCGAAAATGTCAGAATAGGAATTATCTAGATGAGAATACAGTTAAGGTACATCTTGGAACTAATGGATTTATGGTAGATTATTATTGTTGGTATCATCATGGGAAAATATATGTGCCTCAAGCAATGAAACAAAATGCTTATCAAATTGATACTTTTGTACATTGCAAAGATACCGAGACTATCAATGCAATGCAGTTTATGGTGTATGATATTGTTGGTCCTTCTTTTAATCTAACTGGAATGGAAGAAGCCCAAATCTTACAACACATCTTTTTGATATGCTCAAAGCAACACAATAAGAGGTATGGAAGGAAAACCCTTATGGCCATTCTCAATTATCTGCAATAGCTAGATTATTGAATATTAAGGCTGAACACCATATCTCTAAAAGGTGTTATGATGAAATTTGTAAATTGATATCAGAATTACTTTCAGCCAATAATTTAATGATAGATAGATTCTACAGCACAAAGAAGTCAGTTCGAGGTTTGGTTTGTCAGTGCAGAAGATTGACTGTTGTGAGCAAAACTGTATAATATTTGGGACGAAGATAGTGATTTTAACTTGTTGCAAAATTTGTTCCCATCCTCATTTTAAGGGACAAAGGCATGGATTCTTCAAACATAGAAGACATGTACAATATAAGATGTACTACTTTCCTATAACTCCTCATCTACAAAGGTTGTATGCGTCTGATGCAACTGTGAAGCATATGAGGTGACATGCTGAGCAACCAAATGAAGAAGGTGTTGTCATGCGCCATTGTTCAAACTCTCCAGCTTGGAAGTATTTTAATCGGACACATCCATCATTTGCATGTGAAAGTCAAAATGTGAGGTTAGGTTTGTGCACTGATGGGTTCCAACCGTATGGGCAATTAAGTCAGCAGTATTCATCTTGGCCAATAATACTAACTCCATACAATTTGTCACCTTGGATGTGCATGAAGGAAGAGTATATATTTTTACTGTCATCATTCCTGGGCCGAACAATCTAAGACTAAGTTGGATGTTCTTTTGCAACCATTGATTGCTGAGCTAAAAGAATTATGGGATGTTGGTATAGAAACATATGATGTTTCCACGAAGAGGAATTTTCAGTTGTGAGCTGCTTTGATGCAGATAATAAATGATTTTTCTGCTTATTTGATGTTGTCTGATTGGGGTACTGTGGGAAAGTTCGCTTGTCCGTATTGCATGAAAGATTCTGATGCTTTTGCTCTTACTAAAGGAGAAAAAACATCATGGTTTGACAATCATCACAAGTTCTTGATAGATGATTATCCATGGAGAAAGAATAAAAAATGGTTTGGAAAGGGACAATCAGTTCAGAAAAGTGCACCACCTATAAGGTCAAGTGTAGAATTGATAAATTTGGGTTTAAGAAAGTAATAAAACCTGATGGAGAAAAGATAAACCATAGAATCCAAAGAGTATGTGGATGTGGTTGGAAGAAATGAAGTATCTTTTGGAATTTACCTTATTAAAAAACCAATCTCATTAGGCACAATCCAAATGTTATGCACATGGACAAAAATTTCTTTGAAAATATTTTTAATTCGGTGATGAATGTTAAAGGGAAAACCAAGGATAATGCTAAGTCTGGGGAAGATCTGAAGGAATTTTTCAATCGTCTAGAGTTACATCGGGATAAAAATGCAAATAAATATCCTAAACTTGTTACACATTGGATAAGGATGGGAAAAATAGCTCTGCAAGTGGATTAAGAAATTAACATTTTCATATGGTTATGTTTCTAACTTGGCAAGATGTGTTGATTTGAGTGGGAATAAACTATACGGATTAAAGAGTCATGATTATCATATTTTTATGCAGAGGCTAATTCCTATTGCATTTTATGAGTTATTACCTGCAAATGTATGGCAAACTTTGATAGAGTTGAGCATTTTTTTAAAAAAAATTTAACTGCTACAATCATTATAGGTGATGACATGAAATGTTTGGAAGAAAAGATTCCTACTGTGCTATGTAAGCTAGAGTGCATATTTCTACAAAGTTTTTTTTGACTCCATGGAACATCTTCCAGTTCATTTAGCTTATGAAGCAAGAATTGCTAGTCCAATGCAATGTAGATGGATGTATCCATTTGATTGGTAAATTAACAAACTAAGTTTTTTATACATATTACTAACATAAGTATAATGTGATAATTAAAATCATTTCTTATTTTTAGGTACCTTTGAAAGTTGAAGAATAATGTTAGGAAGAAAGCTAAAGTTGAAGGTTCAATTTGTAATGCGTAATTGGTTGAAGAACCCATGTAGTTGGAAAAGGCTTAGATGAGTTGAGTTGACTTGGTTGAAGAAGCTTCATCATTTTGTGTACATTATTTTCAGCCTTGTGTATATACATGAGATCGAAAAGTGCCGCACAACAGTAATGGTTGTGAATTTGATTTGGAAGAACATCAAGAAATGCTTTTCATATTTAAACATGCTGGTCGATCATTAGGAAAAGCAAAATCTAGATGTTTAAATATTATGAAATATAATGCAGCTCGCACATACATGTTATTGAATTGTGATAAAGTTAAACCATACATTTAGTAAGTACACTATAATTTAATATTCATATTATTTTTTTTATATTGCAAAGGATAAATATAATCTTAAACAATAACACTAAATTTATTACTATCATTATAGAATATTTGAATCAGAGTTGAGGCAACTTCGATCAAATATCGAAGCTTTAGAAATTGATGCAAAACTTGAGATAGAGTTTGCATTATGGTTTGAGAATTATGTAAGTAACTAATCTTCAAGATATAATAATGAATTAATATATAGTATTTTCTGTAAGTAATTAATTTTTTATAATTATTGTATATAGACACATCTACAATCATGTAGCATCCATAACCAAATGATCAAAGACCTTGCAAAAGGACCACTTTACAAGGTGAAATCATTTCCAAGGTGTTATGTTAATGGATTTAAGTTCCACACAGAGGAACATTGTTCAAATAGTAAAACAATGAATAGTGGAGTGTGCATTAAAACCTCTAGCCATAGTGCAAATGAGCTAAAGTACTATGGCAGTTGCAAGAAATTTTGAAGTTGGAGTATCCTGCTCTACCAATCAAGCGAACTGTACTATTCAAGTGCTCATAGTTCAATCCAACCTTAAATCATGGTACAAGAATTCACCCATAATACAAACTTATTGAAGTCAAGAGAGGAAGAGTATTCAATATATATGAACCATTTATTTTTGTTGTGCAAGCAGAACAAGTGTATTTTGCAAGTTATCCTACTTTGAAGAGAAATGCTAATGATTGGCTAACTGTTTGCAAAATTAAAGCAAGGTCAATTATGGAGGTGCCGGACTCTAATGCATGTATACCTTATGATGTGATGGCATTTCAAGAGGATGTCTGTTATCAACATGGAATTAATACAAAAACAGATGATAGCTAGACATCGATCTCTAAATGATGTGAATGGTTCATTTGTTGACATTGATGATACTGAATCGAGAAAAATGTTGAACCAAATTGCAAACTGAAGATGATGATGAAGACATTGATGTAGAACAAGAATTTGATGATGATGATGATGATGAAGACAATAATGGAGAACAAGAAGATGATGATGATGACAATGATGGAGACCAAGCATTTGATGATGATGATGATGACTACTAGATGACTAGATTCATGTTTTATTTAAGCAACAAATGTACAATTTGATGATGATGATGATTACTTATATTTTATTATATTTATTAAGCAACAAATGCACAATATTTTATTATAGTGTTATGTTATATTTTTACTTGTTATTTTTGGTGTAATCACCATATACCATCCAGTTCTAGTGGACATGGTGAGGATGTTCTCACACCACCGTCTTCAGCATATACTACAATCACAGTACCTTCTGCAACATCATCCACAAATCCTACTAGCAGGACATTGATTAGAGTTGAAGATAATAAGTAAAGAATTTCTTATTTAATTTTGTCTAATATATATTTGTGTGTTGTGCTTGTATGACATTATTGTTTCCAAGTTAGAGTGTGTGTTGTGTTTGTGCCTTTTGTTTTTTCCAAATTAGTATTATTGAATCTCATAATGATTTATTGTCTCCCATTAATTTATATATATATGACATTACTTTTTTAAGGTAGTTCTTATCGGTGCCATTCATTTCCTCCAGGTCAAGCAATCTCAACTTATATGGCTTCAAAATTTGATGAAAGATAAGAAGCAACTACATATAGTGAGAAGCATATCTCACCAGCTCTTAGAGAATTTTATTGGAAGGAGTTTAAGGTTATAATATTTAATATATTTATTATTGAGAGACTAAATGATTTACAATTATAAGTTTAGATTTTAAGTTATATTCTATAATTAACAGTTTTGTTGTGTTCATAACTTATAATTATTAAAGAAGAGGTACACTTGGGACCCTTTAAATGAAGAGGTTATTAAGAGCTGTTGGTGGCAAAATATTAAAATACAGTATGCCAAGCATGTTCATGATTGGAGGCATTCTAAGAATGGCAAGCCGATTGTGTGAATCAAGAAAATTGGGATAGTTGGCAACAACTTTGGAGCAGTCCAGATTGAAAAAATAAAGCTCACAAAGCTAAACACGTCTAACTGAGATAGGTGGTCCAAGTACCGGTGTGACTAAGCATATGTGTGAATCTCTATCTATGGTGAAGCATTCTTTAAAAATTGCAAAGCATTAATTATTTAACGGACTAATTTGTAGTTGTTTTCATTTTTAATCATCTAGAGATGTAATTACTAACTTATTATTGTTGTAGGCTAAAGAGTTAAAATGCCAGCCCAACAGTTGGGAGCTATTTAAGAAAGTGCACATGAAGAAAGATGAAACTTTTGTAGATGCGAGGTCAAGCAAGTGAATGTTTGTTTATCTTCTATTTTTATTAATTTTTATTATATTTAAAAATTTTAAATCACAAAGTCTTAATTTATCTTAAACAATTTATTTTATTATAGGATCACATGGAGAGTTGGTTTCTTATCTTAGCCTTTGGATGATGGTTCAGAACCTCCATCAGTTGACATAGACACTCTTTATTTCGAGGCTGCAGGTGGAGAGAAGAAGAAGCATTCATATGGTCTTGGCTCACTGGCAATATCTTTCTATCTTTACTTTACTTTAGAGCAGGACCTCATATTCATCATAGGTTGTTATAGCAACAGCTCAAGTTAAGGAGCTTATGCAACAGGAGCTTGTAGATAAGCAAACAGAGATGGATAAAAAGATTACTGAGTTGAATGCACAAACTGAACGTCTATATCAGATGAAGGAGCAGATGAGGCACAAAGCAAGCAGATGGAGTTTACTCGAGAGTTTTATGGATCAAGATCTTCTGCATCTTAAGCTAATGATGATTTCTTGTTTAATGTTTGACGTGTAAAACATTATTATTGTTGATGTATGCCGATATTATTAGTTTAACTTTGACTAACATTACTTTTATACGTTTTTATGGAATTTTTATCTTATTTTATGAAATGCATTTTTCATTATTGAATTTGAATTTCCATCTATATATTTATTAGAATGCATTAAATATATTGTAATTAAAAATAATACTAAATTTATAAAAATAAAAATTTGATAAATTTATTAGATTAATGATGGATTAGTGACGGATTTGTGATAAAATATAGTAAGGATTAGTGATGAAAACATTAGTGATTGATTAGTGATGGAATAATGATGGATAACTGTTGACTCAAGTATTGATTTTGATGATTAACAAAAGACATGAGTATATTCATTATGTTTCTGATAAATTTACGAAGTATTTCAGGCATTAAAATGTTCAGTCAGTCAAAAGGTATATAGAAATAAGTTTTGAATCAAAATTGAAAAGAAAATTTGTAAGTTTAAAACTTAGAGTTGACACCTAAACAGTCAGGAGCCGACCCCAGGGCGTATCAGAACTTTTCTGAAATTTCGGCACGGTCCGGAGTCGACACCTACAGTTTCGGAGCCGACTCAACCTGAGTTACAGAGAAGTATTTTCTGCATCAGTTTTCGAAGCCGACACCTGGAGATCGGGAGCCGACACCTGAGTTTCTGGAGCCGACTCCAACCTGAGATACAGAGAATGTGTTTTTGTGGACATTGTTGGAGCTGACACCCTTGGATTCCGGAGCCAACTCCCGAAATCGCTGAGCCAACACTTAACTTTTTCGGAGCCGACTCCTCAACAACTTCTTATTACTATTTTTGGACACCACGATCTGGAGCCGACACCTGAAAAGTTGGAGCTGACTCCAACCTGTCAGGAACGGATTTTTCAAATATCAGAACAGACTCTAACGGTAATATTTTTCTACCTAATCTCTAACGGTTATTTTTCTTTGTGTGTAGACGTAAGCCAACCACTATGTAACAGCTATATTTTCACCTAACCTTGGATTGAAGTCTATAAAAAGGAGACTCGTCTGGTTAAAAAAAGGAGAACAGAAAAGAGAAATATTTTGTAAAAAATCAAAAAATCCTGAGAAATCAAAAAAGTACTCCCACATAAATGGCACCCTTTAGGTAATAACTGTCGTTCTCTAGTATCAATCAAACTAGAGGGACCAGATGAGTCGAATTGATTATGTTGGGTAGTGGCACATTAGGAATCCCATGATAGAGAATGCTAGCTCTATTCAATGTCGTTCACTTGCTGTATGTACTCTTGATTATAGGATCGAATACCTCTCATAGTAGGTGCTAAGTATATCAATTCGAAATCTGGGCCATAAGGTAGCGACACCTGTATCATCTAAAGGTAGGCTTTATAAAAAATCTAATATTTTACTAATTTATGATTGAACATGTATAATAACTCTTTATTTACATAAGCAATATTAATTTTACTTATATTATTTTCACATGTATTATTATTCCTACTACCTTGCTATTTATTTATTTATTTATGATTTTGAATGATTTTTTATTTTATTAATTATGTAGAATTTATTTACAATCTAAAATATCTTATCAACTTTCAGATGAATAAAATAATATATCAAAATTCATTTGCTGATAGTAGTAGATACAAAAAATAATATATATCGTACAATTTTATTCAAAAATTGCATAATTCAATAATTTTCTACATTACTCATGATAAATGCCTACTTATCTTCTATCACTAATCCCACAGGTCCAAATCAATTTTTTTAGCCTCTGACATCTACAACATATGTTTTAATTTTTAATTTTTAAAATCTAAGGTTAAAATAGACTCAATTAAGCTATCAAGTCTTGTCCTGGGCCCAACTTGGGCTCCAACATCTTCATGTTCATTATTTTAAGTAAGAAACAATTTTTTTTTAGCAAACTAGATCAAGCTAATCTAAACCCTATTTTTATACATTGGGCAAGCCCTATTTGGGCTCCAAAATTGGATCCAACGGGTTAATAAGCCGACCCAAGCTAGCCTATCACCCCTTTCTCTCTTTCTTCCCTGTTTTTCTCTCACGAGCACCCATCACTATGCTCATGGGTATTGATGGCCTGGAACTACCGTCGGCCCTGCGATCGACCAATTGGCTGCCGCTGGTCGCCCTAGCACCAGCGACCATCGGCGACTGCCTCCACCTTTCCTTTTTTTTCTCACTGATGCTATGTTTCATATCTAAACAAGGCCACTTTCTCCCTCTCTTCTCCTAAGTGGTGGCATATAAAAAAGATGGTGTGGTAGAATTTGGGCTCTTTTCCATTTCAGTCAGATTAAAAGAAGGCAGTTTGCGACGGCAGGGTCGGCAGCAAGGCTAGCGGCAAGGACCGCAACGTAGAGGCGGGGCAGTCGAGCGGAGAGATGCGAGACCGGCGGCGGCGTGGAGGGTAGACGTGAGAGTGCGGGCGTTGGGGAGAGGGCGTGGGAGAGTATGCGGCAGGGAAGGTGGACGGAATGGACGTTTGTGGGCAAAGTTATCATCTGATCGAGATTTACCGGTACGTGATCGATGCGGTGCAAAGTATATTCTGAGCATAAACATCAAGACGTTACCATTTGACGGGCGGATGGACCCCGTTTCCATGCATTAGATTAGTGAGAGATTGATGGGTCTCACAATTATGACCAAAAATTATACGTAACGTGGAAGGAAAGGTAATAGGAAATTAGGAATCTGCCAATAAATTATAGGTAACTAAAAGGCAAGAGGAGATTTGGTAATCAGCACTTCAAAAAGTTGCCATCCCCTCAAATCAATAGCCTTTGTGATACAAGCTTGTCAGGCTGATTCCATGCACATGCACCACATATCACATCCATTAAAAGCAAATTTCAAAGTAATACATTCAATACGAACCGGAGGAAAGTAATATGATAGTTCATGTCACGTAGCCTTAGCACTCCTCTCAGTCATTCCCACTAACATCAGAGTATAATAAATTCAAATCCAATAGACGAGCCATTGATCCAAACCACCGCCAAGAAAAAAACTACTGAATTATTATTGGCCAACAGCAAGATGCTCATGAGCCCTCACCTTTCCAATCCTGAGGAAAATGGGATAGCGGAGCACCTTAACAACCGTGCCCTCTCCAAATCGCTTACCACCCATCACTCAGCAGCTCCAGCCCCTTCTCTCTGGCCGTCTGATATGCCGACCACGACCTGATGTACGTCAGGTACGCCTCCAAATCCATTTCGCTCTCCGCTGAAAACTCAAATGGCCCGGTGTGCCCTCCGCGTCCACGGGATCAAACGGGAAATCGATGTTCCGAGCTCATCTTCCACCGTGCGTCGCTCCGGGGCCCAGAAGGGACCGGCCTCGGTGTACACCCGCCCGAGGATGGAGTCCACGGCGGCGTTCACGCGGGGCACGGTGTAACACCACGCGGGGAGGACGCCGTGGATATTTTTTAAATATCATCTTTTATTCCTATAATTATAAGGGTTATCTTTGATAAAAAAAAAAAAACAGATAAGATAACCCTTAGATAATGTTTAAAATAAAAATAAGAAGAAATATTGTTGTTTCTAATATCATAACTATAAAAGATAGTTGGAAATAAAATTAATCAAAAGGATAAATCATGGGTTATCTTCTTAATTTATTTTTTAAAAAATAAAAAAATAATTGATTAATCATAAATTATTCTCTCAATTTATCTTTTAAAAAATATTAAAAAATCGGTTACTCTTTCAAATAAAAGTAAAAAAAATTATTCTATAAATTTATTTTTTTATTTAATATGATAATAAAATAATTAAAAAATACTATTAAGAATAAGCAGGATAAATTCTATCCGATGCATTTATTCATGATTTTTTTATTTTTTTTTTTTTTTTTTTTTTTCTCTATAAGACACTACATAGTGTACTTGAACTTCCTTCTATCTTGCCCTAATTTTTTTTATTTAGCGGCGGCTTGGTGCGTGGCCTGCTCCTTCTGTAGCTTCCGAGAAACTGTTTGCAGGGTTTCACAGTAAATTTGCACAGTAAATTTGCTGTTATGAAGAGGCTCGTCAGCTCAAAAACCCTCCGAAAGTGAGCAAATCCTTTCTCCAATCGTTTTCACTTTCGATTCTTTTTCTTCTCTAAACTTCTCAACTCTCCCATCTCGCAGATACAAAGAAGAGATTCTAAACCCTAAAAACAAAGATCTTGAGAAAGAGAAACTACCCCGGAACGTGTAAGCCATGGCCGGTTTTTCTTTGATCGTCTTGCATCGATAGGCCGGCCTTTCTTTCCCTATTTTCTTTTTGCATCTTGCATTTTTTCCCTATGTTCTTCTTGTATATTTTTATTTGATTCCTGCATTGCTTGGAATTTAATAGACCAGCCGTTTCTTCGGCTCTCTTCTTCAAGTACAATACGGCACTTGGCCCGCCTTATAGGGTCATCGTGGATACCAATTTTATCAATTTCTCTATTCAAAATAAGGTAATTTCTATCATTGCTTTGTTTTGTTTATTTATTGAACTTTGAATTTGTTCACATTCATCACGCAGGCTGAGAACAAACATATAAAATATGTAAATTCTTTGATGTATTTTTCTTTTCTAGGAAAAAAAAGTTTTTATCATAGTAATCGGAATAATTAGAAAAAGTTGATCTATGGTGGTTGAAGCAAAATTGAAGATTTATGTCTCCATAAACAATACAAAACAGCCCCCGAAATTGAAGTTTACTCAGTTCTGTCTTTAAATCATTTGAGAAGTCTTTAGCTTTTTAACCTAATTATTTCAAAACTTGTTTTTTTTTCAACAAAAGTCAACACGGAATGAAAGAATTTTCTTTGTACGAGTATAGCTTTATGCTAAGTGTTGTCGTGTTAACAAATGATATTTCAAAACTTGTTTTTTTTTTTTTTTTTTACAAAAGTCACCACGGAATGAAAGAATTTTCTTTGTACGAGTATAGATTTATGCTAAGTGTTGTCGTGTTAACAAATGATTATGGCTTTATGCTAAAGTGTACCACTGGTTGCAAGTCTTACACTATTATGATAATTTATTGCCTTGATTTTCGCATGATTCATATTCGTCTTTTCATTCTAGTTGGATTTGGAAAAGGGAATGATGGACTGCTTGTATGCAAAATGTGAGTTGACATCTGAAACTTAGCTGTTTTTTTTTTTTTTTTTTTCATTTGGTATGTTATACTTAATATTAAAATCTGGAATTTAGTTTATGATTTGTTAGCATTTTTTGTTATTGGGTTTTGTTATTGGGTTGTGAAGGTACTCCATGTATCACGGATTGTGTTATGGCTGAACTTGAAAAACTGGGACAGAAGTACCGTGTAGCTCTAAGGTAAGAATGCCTCTCCCATTTTAGTGAAGAGGTCTCTTCCACCTTTTCATCGTATATGCCGGCATTGCATGTTCTTTGCACGTGCAAATCCATCATGATGATGCTGCTATTAATTTGATTTCTTTACATGCGCAAATTCGTTATAATGCTGATTTCTTTGCATGCGAAAATCTGCCATAATGCTGTCAATAATTTGATTTCTCGTAAGTATGATGGCTTTTTTCTGTTACTGTGATAGGATTGCAAAAGACCCTAATTTGAGAGATTACCATGCACACATAAAGGAACTTATGCTGATGATTGCATTGTTGAAAGGGTCACTCAGGTAAGATTAAATGCATATATACATTACTTTTATTACTATTAGAAATCGCTATCTTTCATCAGAAAAATGATCCAGCAGTACTGTCCTTCGTTATTTTGGCAGTGCTCTTTTTGAAGTATTTAATCATTCTTATTTTTGAGAAATTCTGTTTTGATCACTTATCTAGAATTTGATATACTTTAGTTATACACAATCACTTCTATTCTGTAATAGAAAACGAAATAGAAAGCATGTAAAATGTATCTCCTAAATAATTTTCATATTATGGTTTATTTCTTAACATAGCAAAATATTCTGTATTTCGGATGTCAATTTGAGCATGTGCTGAGCATGTGTTCGAGTATGAGAGTTTTATTACATGTTCAAAATAAATTAGAGCAGGGAAGTAATGGAGAAAATTCAAACTAATGGAAGTACCAAAAAAGTTTGATTAACTGGTTAAAATATATATATTAATTTTAAAAGAACTACATGAGAAGTTTGTCTATTTATTTCTTTCTAGAATCCCAGAATAGAATTCTGGTTATACCTTTCTTTTGATTAATGTATGTTAGCTATGGGTGCTCTACTAACATACTATAATATTTATTTATTGGGTTACATAATCAATCATGATGCAAGCGGAATTTTTCTCTAAAATCTCATTAGCACTTGAGTATGTTAGGAGGAGCTGCCGCATATTAGGGTAGCACTATCATTTTGCCAAGATGAGCGTTCACTCTGATAAGTAAGTGTTCACCCTGATAAGTAGAATGAGGATTATACAGACGATAAGATTCGTGTAGTCTCTTTTCTCCCTTTGATCTCATTCCTACCTTTCTTCCTCGTTATCTTATTTGATAGGAGCAACTGTTATAGTAGGTTATTGTCTTTTGTACCATGGTATACTATACTGGTCCGTATTGCTTGATATAGGTCATAGCATACCATACCATAGGGTACTGGTACATCTCCCATATTGGATAGCATTACTGAGGTATGTACCATACTGACAATGGATACTGGATAACATTGCTGAGCCATGTACGATATGGATACAAGGTCACTGAGACTTTGCAAGCCTTGGTCTTTTATTGTTTGTGCTTTAAGTCATGATAATGTTGATGCATTTTTGTTTGCTCAATATTGTTTGCCGTGGCCTTAGGAGCTTTGAACTAATTAACTCCATTTTTTTTTCAAGCTCTGTAGCCATTTTTGTTTTTTCCCATCATTGATACATTAGTTGCACTTCTTAACATATGACTTGCTTTATATTTTGACTTTATCTTACATATATCTTATCATTAATCTTATCATTAAGAATTGCTTGTTTTTTTTGTTGGGACAGCACAAGTGTTACATTGTTGCTACATCCGATAGAGACTTGAAAAGAAGAATACGAAAGGTATGTGTGGTAGATTAACGTTCATGATCTAAAGTTCTCTTGGTTGTGCCAAATATCTATTAATGTGTATTGACCAGATTCCTGGAGTGCCTATTATGTACATTACACAGCATAAGTATTCGATCGAGCGGCTGCCAGAAGCAACCATTGGAGGAGGTAGGCTTTTTATTTGTTCTTTGCTAAGTTACTTGATATATAAAAATATTAAGTATTTGCTTTTCTTTAAAATGATTTTTTTTTCTTTTTACTTTCTCATCTAATATAGATTCATTTGTTAATGTTGGATATTCCATGCAGCTCCAAGAATTTGCCGATAAGAGTATTTTTTGGCAAATGGAATAGATTCATTTAGATGCCAGCTATAGATTATTAGTTGCTTCTGTTATATTAGGAGAAAGAAAACGCTGGTGTCTTAGCGTTGAGGGAATATAGTTTGTTTCGATCTTTTATTATTATTTCTGATGTATTGAAATTAATAAGAAAATGAAAGATTTTTTTTTATTTCTATGCTCTTGTGTTGAGTTACATAGCAATAAAAATTACGTGTTTAATGTATTGTTCATTTCTGCAGTCTTGCATTCTTTTTTTGTATAAACCTTTTTCTGGTTTATATTGCAAATGTGTTTTTATTTTCATCATGTAAAATATGAAAAATTCTTTGTTGCAGTAGAACTGTGTAATTTTTATACTAAACTAAGGCTTCTGTCCGAACAATCAGTTAAGGTAACGTATAACAAGTAACTTCAATAAATAACTTCAATAAACGTATCTCTTCACTGAGAAAAGACGGTAATTTGATATTGAGAAAAGAAAGGGTAATTTGATCTGATCTCTACCCAGATTGCAGGATTTCTTGTACAAGTTCCTCAAACTAAAGGAAATCTATATCTGGATGGGATTAGATCTTCTGTTAGGGTTCATATCATTCTGAATAGAATCTAGACAAAACCCTTAGCATATGTGCCTTTCAGTTCACAGTAGAATATTCTGATTTCATTTGTTTCTGATACGGAGAGGTTGTCGGAGATACTGAGAAGTTGACAGACAACTACATTAGAAGTATTCTGATTTCATTTGTTTGATAATTACCGACTGAGGTTATGGTATATAGATTATTGAATACAAACTAATTTAAGGCTTCAAACCATAGTCTACAATGCCCATGCAAAGCATGTTAGTATTGTTCTAATTAGTTTGTTGATATCATCATAACAATTAGTTTTTTTTTATAATCATTGTTTAACCAGTGGATCGTAAAATATCCATTTGATGGTTTTATTTTGCTCATGTTTGAAGCCCACTCCATTGTTATCATTGTGTGTCTGTAATCATGTTGTCAACCACGTGTCTCTAATTTTTATGTGGTGGACTTTTTTTTTGTGCGGGTTTTTACGCGGAGTAAAATACATACGTAGTTCAAAATGACATGAAAATTAGCGTAATGGTACCTTTCACCTAAAACAAATATAACACGGAAAGCGAGTAGAGATGGGCAATGGGGGCATAGGAGAGTAGAGATAGGCAATGGATTGAGTCATGGGACAAATATAAATACGGATAGGGAGTAGAGATAAGCAATGGGCCGGACATGGGGGAAGTAGAGATGGGCAATGGGCCGGCTACCCATGGCTCGGCCTATCCCGGCATGAAGCGGGCGTGCGCACGGCCCGCTTCCTACAATAACGGGCCGTGCATACCTTTCACCTAAAACAAATATAAACACGGATAAGGAGTAGAGATGGGTAATGGGTCGGGCCGCCCATAGCCCAACCCAGTCCAGCACGAAGCGGGCTGTGCCTGGCACGGCTTGCTTGCTAGAGTAATGGGCAATGCCTACCTTTCACCTAAACAAATATAAACACAATAGAGAGTAGAGATGAGCAATGGGCTGGTAGTATAGGCTGTGCCAGGCATGGACCATAAAAGGGGGCCATACCGGGCTTCGAAATTTTGGCACGCGGACCAAGCTCGGCACGGCCCATTAGGGCCTAGGCTGACACGGTCCAAGCGGGCCAGGCACGACACGGTCCGCATGCCAGCCCAGCACAACCCATAAGGGCATGGGTCGTGCTGGCCCACAAGGGCCTGGGCCGGGCCAGGCACGGTCCATCCTCCTAAAAAAAAGTTATTTTTAAAAAATATTTTTTAATAAATCAAAAATATGTTAGGAACAAAAGATTTATTAAATATGAAGCCACTTAATGGTGGAGGGTTTGCATAGATTCCTGTCAGTTTATTAATTTAAAATCAAAATGGTACATGAAGGGAGGGAGGCTAGGCTGACCTTCATAATACAATAAGAAAGGAGAAAAAAGAGATGACTCACTTTAATAATTAAAAAAATAAAATATACAATTATAAAATAGAGATGACTAACTTATCAGTAGTATTTGTATCATCATCATCTTCATGAATAAGTCATGTCCATCTTTATCTTGAAGTTTCGCCTCAATATCCAACCAATCTTTGAAGCAGAGTAAGTCATGTCCATCTTTATCTTGAAGTCTCGCCTCAACATTCAATCAATCTTTATCTGAAGTCTCGCCTCAACATTCAATCAATCTTGAAGCAGAGAAGCATCTCAACTATGTCACCAGTCATCCTAGTTCTCTTTTCATCCTAGTTCATATTGGAAAGAATATTAGTAGCATTATAAAAACTAACAAAAAAATCTTTCAAAATTTTACCTTTACTCCAATCAGTTTTAGTCAATGTAAAGCCTAATTCACGATCATTAATATATGCATTTAATAAGTTTTTATATGTTGAGTTCCAACGAGTAATTATTAAGTAAGTAATTGCATTAAGTTTAAATTTTTTAAAATGTTTACCATGATCTATATATAATTGTTTAAATTCATGAAGTCTTGGACTTGAAGCATGAATAAAAGAAACTGCATTTCTAATTTTTGAAATAACATCTTGAATCATTCTCATGCCAGCTTGAACAGAAAGATTTAAGATATGACATTGACATCTAATATGCAATAAATGTTCATTTAACATGAAAGGCAATGAGTCCTTCAATAATGCAATAGCAGAATTATTATTAGATGCATTATTAAAAGTAATAGACATGATTTTATCATTAATATTATATGAGCATGCAGTTTGATAAATGGATTTTGATATTTGTTGCCCATGCGAAAAATCAAAAGCACGAAAAGCAATAATACATTTATTTAATTGTTAATCATTATCAATATAATGAGCAGTAATAGTAATAAAATAATTACTCAGAAGTTAAAGAAACTTTTGCATTTAAAATAGAGAGCGTTTTAATTAAACTTTGTTTCATTGCTAAAAAGTTTGTCATAATTACTCTTCTTAATATGCCTACTAGTTCTTCGATAAGCAGGTTGTAGGGCTAATTGAACATATTCTTCAAAATTAATAAGATTCATATAAACTAAAAGGTAATTCATCCTTAACTATTTATCTTACAAGTAATTTTTTGATTTTTATGATTATATGCAAAAGTACCTGTAAGTGATTCCCCTTGTATATTATGGGTACTTTGAAGATGAGAATTGTGCATCCTATGAGTCTCTTGATCTCTTTTTAAATGGCTTTTCCTCCACTACTACTACAACTATAAAGTTTTGCACATTTTTTACATTTGCTTTCAAGACTCCATCAACCATAATTCTATCAAATTCATTCCAAACATCACTAGTCCTCATACAAGAAGAGGTTTGACCTTTACTCAGTTCACTAGTTCTAGAAGGAACTTGAGGATTAGTTTTCTCTCCCTCAGAAACAGGAGGCATACTTAAATGACTTTCGTCATAAGATGTCATATCTAAAATTTTAAATTAATGAATGCAAAAAAGTAAAAATTAACCACAAGAAGAAATTGAGTAGAGGACCAGAGGTGGAGGGGTGGAGCCAAGATTTATGAGCTTCCTCTTGTGCTCTGCCTCTCAACAGGAAGTGGCCTCCTTTTTCTTGTACTTTTAACTTTTAACTTCGTAACAAGAACCTCCTATTGTGTAGCACTTAAATACTTGCTAAATGCAAATTAAAAATTAAATTGCTAGAGCATTTGGTAGAAGAGAGAAATAGTAGTAGTAGAGAAGAAGAGAATAGTTGGTTTGGTGTAGTGAGAATGAGGGATGAAAGGGGTATTTATAGGACTCTAATTTTTTCCAAAATATCCCTTGATTTAGTTATTTTATGGCTATTGGAGGGGGGGTTAAAATGGTAAAACCCTCCTTAACTAGCCATTTCCAATAGCCAGAAATAGATCTAATTGGGTCGTGCCCGGCACGACCTAGTTAGAGACGTTACGTGCCATGCTTGGCATGGCTCGGCACGGGCCGTGCTAGGCATGATAATGCTTGGTCGTGCCCGTGGCGGGCCGTGCCTAGCATATCCCATCTCAAAATGGGCCGCGGGCCGTA